>PVKS010004059.1:36120-97223 GCA_004027875.1 Aplodontia rufa
AGGGCTTAGTGGGTAGTCCTTAGGTTGTTGTAGGTATGGCTTCAAAGAAAATTGTTCAGCCCTACCTGATGTGGTCATGAACACCTCCAATTTCAGAGACTCAGAAGACTGAGAAAGGAGAATTGCAAGTGTGAGATCAGCCTTAGCAACTTAGTGAGGTCCTAAGCAGCTTAGAGAGATCTGTCTTAAAATAAAAAATAAAATGATGTTATGGGGATGTGGCTCAGTGGTTAAGTGACTCTAGGTTCAATTCCCAATACTACCAAACCAAAAAAAAAAAAAAAAAAGAAGAAGAAGAAGAAGAAGGAGGAGAAGAGAAAAAAAAAGAAAACTGTGGGCCCCTGACCCTTTTCTCTTCCTCTTTCACTTCTTAGATTATGATGTAAATACTTTTGCTCTGCCCCTCACGTTTACCGTCATGTACTGCCTTGCAATAGGTGCAAAATAATAAGGACAATCAATTGTGGACTCAAACTTCCAAAACTCAGGCCCAAGATAAATCTTTTCATTCATAACTTAATTATTTCAGGTATTTTGTTATAGTGACATAAAACTGACTAATATATATGTTAAGAGTAAAAATTGGGCTAGAGAGTTGGCTCAGTGGTAGAGAGTTTCCCTGGCAGGAGTGATGACTCAGGTTTGATCTCCAGCACTACATGCACAACTAAGTGGATGAAAAACAAATACAGATGGAAAAAAATAAATTTTCTCTTTCTCTCTCTCTCTTTAAAATAGAGTTAAAATTCACTTAATTTTGAACCCTGGAAAATTACAAACCTTCGATAGACTTTAGAGTTCCAAAATAGTTATATTCAATATATTCTGTTAGTATAGTTATTGTCTACCTAAGAAAGCAGATTTCTGCAGCTTCCTACTGTCTATGTTACCAAAATCAACAATAACATTATTTTGAAGTGGACTTTCAAGCTATATTAATGAAAAGAAGAGATTATAGACCATGTAGAATCCTGACTAAATACATCTGATATGAGAAATTCTAGATAAAATAAATTCATGTACATAATGTACAATTATATATATGTGTATGATTAAATAGTATGCACATAATGAAGCCTACCCAAAACATCCAGCAAGCGGAAAATAGTTACTCAATAAATGTTGATTATTTTATTACTTTAAATTACTTTTCTATTTATCTATCATTTTCTGCAATATTTATAAACCAGGAATGGCAAATAATGGGTCTTAAATAATTTGCTTATAAAAAAACACCTTCTATATATTGTTTATAATTAGTACTTTTCTCTACTCACATAATATTCAAGGAAGTTATAGATTGAGGAGGACTGTCCCATGGAGTTCATTTTTCATTCATATACTACATTATAATGACATAGTATATGTTAGTAATTATATAATAATTGTGGTATATGTTAGACTCTTCACTGTTATACTGAATCCATCCATGATTTATTCCACAGCAAAATCAGGATCAATTGGCTGCCTATATGTGTTGGTTAACTTTCTATCACTGTGATAAAAATACCTAAGATAACCAACTTAGAAAGAGAAAAGGTTAATTTTGGAAAACATTTAGGAGGCTTCAGCCCTTGGCTAGTTGGAATTGTTTTATGACTAATGAGGCAGCACATCACAGTGGGGATGTATGGCAGAAGATGCTCATCCTATGGCATCCAAGAAGAAGCGAGACAGGAAGGAGTTGGGGGGGGTTCCCTATGTTTCCTTAAAGGACATACCCTCAAAAACTTAACTTCCTTCCAATAGGTGCTAGGTAGCAAAGGCATGGGCCTTTGCGGGACTGTTCTGACTGAAATTATAGCACTATATAAGCGAGACTTCAGATAAGTTTGGCTATATGATAAAGTATTCACCAATAGACTGTTAGTAGACTGATAATTTGAAATTTCCATATTAATTGCATTAAAGAAAATTCCTTGCTATTCATTTTCTTTCTCCCTTTTAAATCTGGAAATACCTCACCTTGAAGTATGCAATGAGATTACTGCTTTAGGGATGGTGTAGCAAGAGCATAAAAATTCCAATACCAGTGATTCCTTTAGGGTTAGGAGTTATTATGTTAGTTTGGACTACTTATTTCCATACTGCTATATAAAAGAAAAATAAACTCCTTTTATCTAATAGTATGGGTTCTCAATCCTAAATTTATATATTAGATATTGATTTTTCCTTAATAATTAAACCATATCTAAAAAATAGTTAAGTCAACCAAGCACACACTATCTTATTCATTGGCTCATCAAATTGAATATAACATTTGAATTCAATAGGGTTGGATTGGAATTCATGAAATCTATGTCCCTCCAAATTTAATATATTTTGATAAGAAAGAAAATTGCTCTTCAATTTTCACTCATACTTTTCCAACAAATGGAGCCAATATAGGGATTTTATACCAACTAGCTTTTGAAAACTGGATAAATGAAATGCTACATTTTTCTAAGCAGGGTAATAGAGATCTTTTGCTACTGTGTGCAAAAGCAGCTTGTGGAATTCCTCACTGGAGAATCAGTAAACATAATTATTATTTAAAAATAAGTGATATAACGGCTTGAGTGGTGGCTCAGCGGTTAAGGCACTTGCCTGGTATGTGAGAGTCCACAGGTTCGAACCCCAGCACCACATACACAACAAAGTGTTGGAGCAATGAAAGCCACATGAAAAGCTAAATAAACTTTGATTCTCTCTCTCTTTCTCTCACTGTCCTTCTCTTTTTAAAAACAAGTTATATAAGCATATAATTGAACAAATTATAATAAAAACACAGCTGACATATATTTAAAATGCTTTACTTCCTAGTTATTCATAAGTTGAGGTTATTTACAACTATTTTATCTGATTATTAGAAGCCTGTGCTACTATGAAACTTTTCCAAGCTACACATTCAATGGTATTTGTTGATCATTTGAAATTAACCATAGTGAAATATTTAGACCATTGTAATCTTCAACGACTAAAAGCAGGTTTTCCCCCTCATTTGGGGAATGGGTTATTTAACATTTACCTACAACCATGTTTTCAGGTCAAGACATCTTTCTGTCAAAGAGATTAAGCACAATAAAAAAATATATTGCCCCAAACTTTCAGTCCTTTGAAATATTTTGATCAAGAGGGCAACTAAAGATTACTGTGAGTAAAAGCCTTTTGAGTATCATTTGGCATTCTTACCTACTACAGAATCCACCCATTCCTTGTCTCTACTGGTAAAATACCTCAGCCACTCCAGGTACCAGATGTCTCAACTGACATTAAAAAGCTTATTTGAGTGTTGGAGCAGTGGCTCAATGGTTGGAGATATTGCCTGGCATGCACAAGATTTGAACCCTAGCACCACATATACAACAAAGTGTCCAAGAAACAAAGGTCAAATACAAATTAAATAAAGTTGATTCTAGTTGATTCTTGATTCTCTCTTTCTCTCCCTCTCTCCCTCTATCTTTGAAATAAAAAGAAGCTCATTCAAAGGGCATGCGATATTATATTTGGGCTGCAGTGGACAGTAATATCAATGACCTTCATTTATGCTTTTTGCAATGTCTTCATTACCAGAGGATTCTTTGGGGACCATCAATAGACATAATTATAGGAGAAGCAAATGAGTCACACATAATGAATCAACTCAGTCCAGAAGGGCTAAGGGTCTCATCCCTCTTTCAGAACAGCGGGCTTTCACAATTTTTCTACAGTATTATTTGATATCTATTTACCACTGAAAGAAATGTATCTCTCTGACATACTTTCCTGAGGGGTACTTTTTACTGATACTCTACTAGAGGTTATTTTTAAGATAAATAACTTGTCATCTAACAAATTATGATTGCTTATACCTGGAAATGGTGGAATGATGCTCATCTCTCCATGTTGTCTCCTTCTGGTATATATTTATGTTTGTGTACTTATAGGAATAGGGCAAGTGGCTGGAGGGTCAGACTGTGGATGACTATAAAGTGTTTTACTTTTTTCAAATTTCTTTTCTTTTTTTTAAATAATGGAGTTTCAGTTTGACATATGAGTAGGCAGTTAAAAATTATTTCCCAGCCTCTTTTGTAGGTCTATATGGCCATTTGCCTAAGTTCTTTTCAAATGGAATGATGATGAACGATAAAATATAATTTCTAATTATTTTATTAGAAATAGCTTATTCTTCATTTCTTTGCTTTGCTATATCCAGAGTGGAATATATAAATAGCAGCAAGACAAGTCTTTAGGGAATACCTACTGGTAAGGATGAATAAGATGAAGGTTTCTATTCTCAGAGCTTTCCCAACAGTATCAGTGTTCCCCTTTGAACTATTGGATGCAAAAAAAATCTTATTTTGGCCATTACATTTTTGTTATAATATCTTAGATTATATCTCATCAAATACAGAATAAGCCTCAAGTAATAGAGATTACTTCTGTTCTTTAAACATATTCCCCAAGATAAGCTTCTCAGGTTTCAAAAATAGTTATATTTACCATAGAAAAAGCACTTATTTCTTATATATACTGACATTTCTTACTTTTAAAAAGCTAAGTTTCAGGGCTGGGACAGTGGTTCAGCAGTCATGATGCTTGCCTGGCACCCATGAGAACAGAGGTTTGAACCCCAACACCACTTACACAACAAAGTGTCTGAGAAACGAAAGGTTGTTTCTTTTTGTTGTTGTTGTTGTTAATCTTTATAAAGTATATATTTACATACTTTATATTTAATTTATATGACACATACTTTTGTCTTTATATGTGAAACATGTTGTACAAAGAATATGCCTAGATCTTATTTTCAGGCATTCTGAAAATCTTTGTCTGTCAAATAGGGTTTTTAGAGCATTTTACAGATAATTATCAAAATGACTTAGTTTCAGCATACTTTCTATTTCTTTCTCTTTTTGTATTAATTTTTATCTTTCATTCCTTATATAGGATTAACAAAGTATTCTTTTGTGATTACATTTAATCAATCATAGTTTTTCTTTATTAGGCATAGTATTTTTTGTTTGTGTGTGCACATATGTGTCCATATGTGTGTATGTGCCTGCATACTACATGACAACATATCGTTTCACTTCATCACAATGTCTTAAGATATAATTATACCCTATTTTGTAAAAATTGAGAAGCTCAGAATACATAATTTTATTTTTATTTCTTGACATTAATGCTATTGCGTTATGTATTTTACTTTCTCATATACCAATAATTCCATGATCATTATTAAATAATCAGTTATATTTGAAGTTAAAAGATTTCTATTTTTTATTTACCCACATAGAGATCACAACCTACTTTCTCCATTCCTTTGAGTAGATAAAAATTTTCATGGGGAAGTATTTTTTCCTTCAGAACTTTAACTTCCAGAACTTGAACTTTTTTTCTTTCACATGTTCAATATATATCACAACACATGTCTGCTGAAATTGGCTAATCTGATTTTTTGCTGTTTTGCTAAAAGATAAGGAGTTTGCTTAAATTTTTAAAGATAATTTTGCTGGGTAAACACTAATAAAGAGCTTCCGACATTTCAGATTTATGTGATTTCTGCAAAAAGAAATTCACTGCCATGTTAATCATTGTTCCTCTGTGCGCATCTTCCACTCTTTGCTGTTGTTTTCTAAGTATTATGTGTTTTCAGCAATTTGTTTATGATGTTCATTGCTAAAATTCTGTACACTTATTTTTCCCCCTGAATCATTGAGCATCCTTTAATTGTGGATTTGTAGTTTTCACCAAATTTTGAAAATTTTATCCATTATTTCTCCAAATATATTTATGATTTATTCCTCTGGGTCTTCAAAAATCAGTGTTAGATTGCTGATATTTCCTCTATGTCACTGATGTTCTGTTAATATTTTAACAGAATTTTCCTATGTGACTTAATTTGGAGAGGTGTATTGTGTTTTCAATTTCATGGATCTTTTCTTCTGGAATATTATTCTATTAATCTTTAGTGATTTTGTTTCAGATATCATTTTTATCATTTTCATTTTCTAAATATCCATCTTTATTCTCATATTGCTCAAGTTTTTGTCTATATTTTTAAACATATAGAATATATTATGATTCTAGTATAACTATCAATGCCTTTATTTGCTAGATCATCTATCCATTTTTAAAATCTTTTTTCTAACAATTATATTCTGATTGTTGATCCTATTTTTCTGATTTTCTGTTGATCATATTTTTCTGCTAATACTTATTTGGATATTAAGACATGGAGAGATATATATTGTTATTTGCTTGATTCTTTTGTGTTTCTCCGTTGTTGAATCTTGTTTTGCCATACAGTTCAGTGAGCTGGAATTAGATCCCTGAGAGGTTTGCTTCATTAAGTATTTTAGGGTGGGTATATAGCAGCCTACTCAGACTACCTACCTCTTTCTTAACATTTTATTTGTTGCTTCCATTGTTATAAGTCATTTCTCTTCTGTGTAGTGAAATATGAACTATTCCCAGCTCTCTGAAAACTCTACAAATTTCCTTGCCTAGTGGGGTTCTTTTCCTGGTCTACAGTAGTTATCTTTTAAACACACATTAATATTAAGCCAAAGACTAAAGGCTGTCTCCTAGATCTCTGGAGTATTCTTTTTACCCAGCATCCTTTCCCCCGAGATCATATTCCACAAATTCCAGTCTCTTTGCCCTTTTGAATAATTTGTAATAAATCTCCTCAACACTTCAAAAAATGCGGTGTTCTGTTTGGGTTCTGCTCTCCTGTGTTTCGTGGGGGGAACTGCTCCAGACAATAAACTGGAGATTTCTTTAGGTTTGTTTATACGTGTCCCCATCTTCAAGAATCATAGCCCTCTGACACCTATTTTACAGTGTCTGAAAATCTTATCTGTCATGTGTCTTGGCTGTTGGTCCAGTTATTTTACTTTTACTTTATTTCATCAGCTGTTTTGAAATGGATGCCTGTAACTGTTTGCTACTTCATATATTGAAAGCTTCGTTTGCGTACTGTATAACAGTAACTGGCCCTAAATTAACACAAGTTTCATTGGAAGCACACAAATTTGGACAGCAAAATATGAAGTATAATCCTATAATATAAGAGTTTTACACAGAATGTTTATCATGTCAATGCATAGCCATTAGAAACCTTGGGGAAAACTACATGGGGCCTTGATAATATTCCTGCTAGGAGGGGGAAGTAAAAGGGCAAAGGTTATTCTTTCCCTAGTTACCTTTCAATATCAATATATAGAAATGAGTTTCAGAAACACTATTCAAAGCCATAATGAATGTCAATGGAAGAAATTATCATATCTATTGGTATGATTGTATTAATTTTAATTAAAATGAAATCTCTCTTACATTATTGTAATTGTTATTTGCATAATTCAGATATAGAATTTAATATCAAGTTTGATGTGGTATCTGGAAGAAATTTTTTCTTAGAATAATGTAGGTCTCTTGCTTTTCAAGTATCAAGGTTATTTACCTGAATGTTTTCTTTCAGTGATTTCTTTCTGTGAATCATTTCTGAGAGTACACATCTTCTCCATGCACTCTTTACAAAACAGGAATAATTATGTTGGTTTCATGAAGAGAAAACAAAAATACAATAAGATAATATCTCAGCAGAAGATTGGAACATGTCAGTTTCTCTCTTACTCCTTAAGGCAGGTGTTTATAGGATTATAGAAAATAAAAACTGGTCATTTGGAAAGATTAATGTAGGAATGATGTAAATAAATTGCAATAGAGAGAAGCTATTGTGCAAATAATATAATATAAATCAGATGAATTTTTCAAGGAAAATTTTCTTTCATAGCCCTTACATTTTCAAACTTAGAAGAAAAATGTGCTCTATTTTTAGGTAAAATAGAGGTGTTAAGGTTCACAGACTATGTTGCTTATAGAGAATATAAAATATCTTCAGTCAAAGAAATAAGGATGCTAATCTAAATCATAAACAACACACAAGCCACAAATAATAATCAAAGATTATTTATAATAGTCTAATAATTATTGTACTGTGTGAAAAGTGACACAAATAATATTCAAACATATTTATAATAATCTAACAATTACTATACTGTGTGAAATGTTATAATTATAAATTTAAAAATAAAATTCATATTGAAATTTCTACTTGCATTTTGAAAGCATAAATAAAATTTACCTTCCTATCAAAGTTGTGTTTATAAAATTAAAGAAAATGAAATTGGTCTGTTGATGTCCACAAGGCAAATTCACTTTTATTCAACCTGGCATTGAAGGCTTTGCTTCTCATAATGACAGTGACACAGAATCTCCCTTCTGTGTTCATGACCCAGAGTGTCAGTTAGTGACTCTGCAATGACAGATAGGAATAATAAATAAATAAGGTGACTTCTTTGTTCCACAGTGCTGTGTTAATATGTGACACTTGACAATACATTATTAAAGAATTATTGTACCAGTGATGTATTGAAATAGAACATCACCACAGAGTCATTTGCTGTGTGATGAATTACACCTTCACTGGGTATTGGAGACCTAAGAATACATTTCCAAATCCTAGCCATGTGTCCATTTGAAAAATAAAATCAATTTTTCCTAATAATTTGAGGATTAAAATGAGTGTCTATGATAGCTATAATCTCTGTCAATCCAAACTCATAAATAATGAAGTTTGCTTGCTTTGTGCATATATACTTGAAAACTTGGCTAACTTTTGGAAGAAAGAAGCTTACAGCAAGAGGCATACACATTGAGCAAGATGGAGTGTGATTATGGTCCAGGAGATTTATGTAGGCAATATATATGAGCATAGGAAAAACTCATCATAATAGTTCATAACTACCATGAGGAAGAAATGATATAGTGAAGGGTTTTAACTTTAAAATAGGTTTGGAAAATGCTCTGCTCAACACCCAAGGCCTGTAAATTCAATCTTATGTATTCATTTTGAGAGTGAAACTAAGAATAGTAGAAAAAAATGAGGACATTATGAGTAATTTGTTGTGCTTCCAAAATTATGAGACACGTAAAGGTTGTGAATTCTGTCCTGGTTTCCCCACAGCTGCTAAAATATAAATTTTTTCATAAATTGTATTATTCTTTGCCAAGATAACCAATCAATATAAATAAACAACTAAGCCAAACACCAAATGCCATGAATAAAATAGACTCATCAGAGTTTGTATATAATGTTGTAGGCTGTGTCCTGCATGGAAATGCTTAGTCAGGGTATTGACACAGTGTGTCAGGGAGACCTTGCAATCCAGCCCACCCTCTGCTCTACATATCACTGACATGGGGCTATGTTTTAGAGGAAATAATCATTTCTCTAGTTTATTGAGGTAAAGGTCCCATTTGACTTTTGATTCTCCTAAAAGGAGTATCTTTTTGTAATTCTAACAAAGTATCCTATCTCTACTGGGGTCCCTAAAATTGATGGGGAAAAGTATTGGTTAATTGGAAAGTCTTGGTTATTTGATATCCTACAGGTTAAAAGCATTAATTAATTTCAATGAATTTGAGAGATCTGATTTAACCTCCCTTTTTCCAGTATTCCATTATTAAGCAGCCCTATAGGAGTCAAAAAAAGTTTTGTTGATCCTCAGCTATAACTTGCATAGCTATCTGTATCTCACTGTGATTGAACTCTGGTTACTATCTATAATAACTAGGTTTTCTGCCTTGAGCTTTATTTAACAATTGGCTCATGTTTTATGAGTCTGGATCCCCAAGGTAAATACAACAAGGTCACTGATTCATGGCAACATTCAAACTCTTGCATTATTACTTCTTGATTTGGTAGAATCTGGGATGGTATTAAAAACAATAAAAAATCCAATAGCATGGATCTGTCAAAGTGGTGCAGAATTTAAAGCTGAAGCTGGAGTTTAGAAGTTGCTGTTGTATAGCAACTCTTGATTTGATGAATCATTCAGAGTCCACAGATAGAGGACATAGGAGGTCTATAGCAGTAAAGAGATCCATGAAGACTGGAAGAAGTCTGTTTTCCTATTATCAACAATATGAAAACACTTTATTATTTTAAAAACTACTACAGATTCGCCATTGTATACAAACTGAATATCAACTGATATGGAAGTTTCTTAGTTTTCTATACCTAATCTTTATCCTCTTTATAGTTTAGTCTTATTTTTATTGTATCACTTTTCTATCGTCTTAATTTATAAAAAAAATCAGTCTATTTTTTCTCCTTTTAAATTTTTTTAGACTTTGTTTAATTTTATTTTAATTTTTATGTAGTGTGGAGTCCTGAATTAAAACACTTCCCTACAATTCAGTAGTTTGACTTAGTGATTTTATACTCTGTATTTTAATATTCTAATCAATCCCTCTCTTTCTCTCCATTTATTTTAACTTTTGTCTAAAACAAAAAATCAACATTTCTCCATTTTAGAGGACAAAATTTCTTTTGGGTCACAGTTTAAGAGTTTCATTCCATGATTGGCTGACTCTATAGTTCCACATCTCAGGTGAGGCAGACCATCATTGTGGAATGGTGTGACAGAGGAAAAACAATTCAGAACATGAGAACCAGGAAGCATAGAGAAAGAACTCTGCTGGTCAGGTACTAAATATAAACTCCTCAGGCACACCCTTGGTGAACTATTTCCAATAGTAACCACCCAGTTAATCCATCTCCGTGAGTTAATTCACAGATTAGATTACAGCTCTCATAATCTAATCATTTCACCTCTGAACATTCTTTCATTGTCTCATGTATGAGATTTGAGGGGCACCTTATATCTAAACTACAACAGACAGGTATTAACAGCTCATAGTCACATTACCTAAAACACTTTTATCCCCCTAAAACAAATACCAGCGAACTATTGACTGTGGACCAAATTTGGCCTCTAACTATTTTTATGAAGAAAATTTTATTAAAACATCGCCATGTTTAGTCATCCCTTCATCATTATTGGCTGTCCTTGTGCTACAGAGATCAAGTAGAAAAGTTGTGTAAAGAACTGTAAGGTTAGGGTTGGAGCAGTGGTTCAGCAGTTGGAGTGCTTGCCTGGAATGCACAAAGACCTGGGTTCAAATCCCACCATCACATACACAACTAAGTGTTAGAAAAATAAAGGTGGGATGAAAAAAATAAATAAAATTCTCTCTTTCTCTCTCTCTCTCCCTCTCTCTAAAAAACAAAAAAAGGAACTATACGGTTTTAATATTCTAAATGATTCACTATTTGGCGTGTGATTGAGATGTGCTTTGTGATGTAGCATATTGCAATGGAGAATATCCAGTTAGGTTGAGAAGAACATGCATTCTTCTGTTTGGGGTGTACTGAATAGCTTCCACATCTACTTAACTGACAGTCTTTCAATTTTCTACTTTGTTCATTTTTTTAATTTTCTGCCTAGTTTTTCTATCCCCTATTGAAATTGAGATCTTTAAGGATTTTTTTTTTGTTGAAATTCTTTTCAGCCTCCATTTCTTTCTTATTTTTTTTATAAATTTTATTTAGTTTTTCATGTGGCTTTTGTTGCTCTGAGACTTCATTGTGTATGTGGTGCTGGGGTTTGAACTCGCGTCCTTGCACAAGCCAGGCAAGCACCGAAACTGCTGAGCCACCGTTCCAGCCCCTTCAGCCTCCATTTCTAACAGTTTTGGTTCCACTTATGTTGGGGCTCTGTTATCAGATATATGCATGGTTATGTTGACGTATTGACTACTATCAATGTAGTATAGGCCTCTTTATCTGTAATGCTGCATTTGTTTTAAATTATATTTTATATATTATAGCCATCAAAACTCTCTTATCATTCCTTCTTGCATGATATAGTTTTTTAAATATATTATTTCCTTTACTGTACACTATTTAAAGCCTGCATGTATCTTTTTGTTTGTTCTCAAGCAGGGTGCTGGTTATGGTGCTACTAAAGATACCATGCAGTTATTTTGGGTTTCGTTTTCCTGCTAATTTTTTTTCATTCAAAAATAGGTATAATATTGGAAGGACTTAAAGGCTGATTTGCTCAAAGTATGTAATTTTAACTTGTGTCTGAAGACATCTAAAGTGTAACTTGAAGCAAAATGAAACCCTAGAATCTTTGCATTCATTTTGTATTTGTTTCCTTTATCACCTTAAATAATTACTTAGATTCCAGCTCAAGTCTGCAGCTAGATATGCTAATAATTTAAAGAATATCTATCTGAAAACTGATAATAAGAGTTTGATTAGTCCTAAGTTTTTAAAACCTTTATTGTGCCCCTTGAAGCCTGAAGACACAAAAAGAAGAGTAACTAAGGTATTTTCAAAATTTGCAGCAATATCATAATCAATAAATTTTCAACTACCAGCTTCTTCTATAATGCCCTGTTCCAGACTCCCAGAGAGAGGTGGCTAGAAGTCTCTAGTAAGAGACTTCTAGATGAAGAATAGCAAGCTTACAGGCAAATCACCAAATGATAAGACTGCCTCTCTCAATGGAAGCAATTGCCCCCTGATGGAAATTGAGGTTTCCACCCCTGAAAAGGAACAATCACTTCATGATGGGAGCACAATTGCCCCTCAAGCGACAACAGCGAACTCTCCAGGACCTGGCAGTGTCAGACCTGAGATAATGATGGACCAGACTACAGTGTTACCACTACTACTTAAGCATGCATACTTTAGCTCCCTGCCCAACACTCTCCCTACTTAAACCATAGCTCATGTCAGTATCCCTGAAGGCAGGGCTGACAACACTAGTTCTCTTGTCTTCCTGGTATCCCTATACTGAATAAAATTCTTTCCAACGTCAGCATTACTTTATTTTCCCATATTTTTTGGGATTAGTGACCAGAGCTCATTTGTTGGAAATCCCCAAAATCAGACCTCCCTCTAACCTAGGAATCCAATAATAATATCATAACGATACTTATTGAAAAAAAGAGATTACTTTACAATTTTAAAAATATTTCATAATTTAGAGAAAATTTTCCATAAACTTTCTCTTGGATAATTTAAAACTTAACTGTTATGGGATGCTTCTGTTCTGTGCAAATAGGCCTACTTTCACATAATCTATTAGTGTTTGATCTATTTTTAGTTGTACAGAATTTATTAGTGATTTTTAGCAATTAACACTCTGAAGATACAACATTCTTACTTGAAAAGACAGTTTTAGGAGTATATGAATCATGGTTTAACATAACTATATATTTGGAAACAAAATTATTGAATCTAATTATTTGTGAAAAAAACCATGAACCACATTTAGTTTTTAATTTAGTTAGAAAATCTGTATATCTATCTATCATTATCATCATCTATCATCATCATCTATCTGTGCACAACATCATACCGAAAGCAAAACAAGAAAATAAGCACTTAGATTGATAGAAAACTGATTGGATTTTCACTAATAAATTGCCAAACTTATTATTGTAAGAAGGATACAATGGGGCTAGAGCGGTGGCTCAGTCAGCAGTTAAGGCGCTTGCCTTGCATGCACGAGTATGAGGGTTCAAACCCCAGCACCACGTACACAATTAAGTGTCCGAGCAATGAAAGTCCATGAAAAACTAAATAAAATGTATTCTGTCTTTCTCTCTCTCCCTCTCTCTCTGTCTCCCTCTCTCTCTCTCTCACTGTTCTTGTCTCTTAAAAAAAAAAAGGATACAAAATACTCTACCAATAAGTCAGCACAAATTACAATTTGAAAACTATACTTTAAATATATCTAGTTTTCTTAGTGCTGTCCAAATCATAGCGACTGTTTTTTTTTCAAATTCCTTAAATGTTTACTAAGCCAGATTTCTTTTTTCTTCTTTATAAAAGAATTAGCATCTTGATCCCCATGGTGACACATTCCAAGCAGTGATCTAGGGTCCATATATACAAGATCATAATGTGGATTATGTATTAAACTTGTAGTCTCCAGGTTCTATTTCAGGACTTCTAAATCAGACTCTGTTGGGCTGAGACACCACATTGGGTATGCTTAATAGTCTCCCCAGGTGGTATCTTTGCTCATGAATATGCAACAGAAGAATAAAAAAAATAACTAAAACTTGGTGAGTACTCAAATGCCAAACACTTCATCCTCTCTCTCTTTTCTGTCTCTCTCTCTCTCTCTCTTTGTTAAAATGACACATTGTTAGTCTCTTAGGTCATAAAATAAAATCTCAGATAAAATAAGAAATTTATCTTCGATTGCATGTCTTTTACTAAGAGATAAGTATTTTAAAGTCATGTTTATATGTATAGAAGAGAAATTTTTTTTTCTACCATACTTCCAGATTTTTGGCTGGGTTTCTATAACAAAAAAGAGATTATCAAGATAAAAAACAAGCAGAGGTATGCATATATATATATATATATATATATATATATATATATATACATACTGTCTATATGTATATCATCTATAAATGGGAGAAACTATATGGTGGGTAACCCAAATAGAAGTTTAGAAGTTTAGAATTTCGGATTCCATACCATCTTTGGCTAAAATAAATAGAGTTTTGAACTTCTGTTTAAGAAAATAAGTCATGATCAGGAGATTAGAAAAACTATACTAAATAGGCCACCTTCATTACACCAGTTTAAAGCAGTGCTTGTGTTAGTCATCTCATCATCCTGTGACCAAAAAATCTGAGAACAACTTAGAAGAAGGCAAGTTTATTTTGATATCACAGTTTCAGAGCTCTCAGTCAATGGTTACTCAATTCTATTGCTCTGGGCCTGAGGTGAGGCAGAACATCATGGCAGAAGGGTCTGGTGGAGGAAAATGGCTGAGGTAACCAGGAAGCAGAGAGAGTGAGAAAGGAGTCAGGGCCAAATAGAGCCCAAGGCTACATCTCCAGACACCTGCTTTCTCCATCCACCTCCTATCAACCTGCAGCAACACCCAGCAGTTCATTCAAATTATAAATCATTGAAGGGATTAATCCACAGAGTACTCTACAGCCGCCATGTTCTAATCATTGCCTAAAAGTCCCACTTCTGAACTTTGATGTATTGGGGAATGGAGATTTCCTTTAAAAACGTAAATTTCCCTTATGAAAAGAAAACCTCTATTTTAAGAATTTCAGTATCTGCTGGTTCTCAAAATAATCCTTATGACAAAGAGGCATATGTAGAGGCGATTTAGGGTTGGGGATTTGGCTTAGTAGTGGAGTGCCTGCCTAGAATGAAAGAAGCCTTGAGTTTGATACCAAATACCAAACAAACAGAACAAAACAAAAAGAGGTGGTTGATTCCAATCTCCTACACACAACTACAGAAATTATCTTAAACACACATCCCGTAGCCATAAAATTTTTCAAAGTAGAAAAACAGGCATCTGAACAAATGACAAGATTAGGCTTAAACCACAATTTGGCATTCCAAATTCTTAAAGCACATTGTGTAATACACAGATAAATATGCCAAATTGCTAAATTATTGATTGTTTACTTGTTTCTAAATTATATGTATAACTTCCCAGTCAAATGAGGAAAACAAACAATGCAATTGCATCTAAATTCCTCAGCAAAATCTGTACCTTTCTCATCATATGACAGTATAAGCAATAAATTCATGAGCTGTAAATTCACTATTATATATCCTATTGCTATCTTATAGAATAACAATTGACTAAAAGTTTCTGTATAAAGAAGCCAGAATTTATCTTGCTCATATCTACATAATTTTTGAGTAAAAAAACTAAATCACTTCAGATGTGACCTGCACATAACCTCTTTAGATAAAAAGTGCTGAAGTTGTCTTTCTGAAAAATTTCTCCAGAACCCACTTGAGGATGGTTCAATGAATGTTTTTTTTAACATGGCAGTGTCAAAATTTCCTGTACAGAAATTGTTAACTCCTTCCTGAAAAAAAAATATACAATTATGAAGAGGCATGATGCACAAAAGTATCATAAATGTCCCCTTCTCACCGTCCAGTCAGCAAGCAGCTTCTTTCTTCTCCCTTCCTATAAATTCCCCCAGACCAGGTGAACACAGAGGCAGATTTGAGGGGTTTTTCTCACTACCTCCTGGTCTCCTTCCTGGGTGACCACATGATAATGCTTTTTCTTTTGCAAAAAACTCAGTGCCATAAGTATTGGCTTCTATGCACATGTGGAACCATGAGATCTGGCATGATATCATGATGATTGGATAAAGATGACAAAAAAAAAAAAAAACTAAGAATGTTAACAGTTCTGGTTTCTTAGCCTACATGGGTCACTTATCAGGATAATGACTGCCACTTCACTAAACACTATAAAAAAGTAACGATTCATTCACTTTTCCTGAAGATTGTCCCTAGATTGTACAGGGGATATTTATTATAAAGATAATGATAAGAAATGTTTTGCAATCAAATATTTGAAATAGAATTTTGGGAGGGCTGTTTTCCTCAGTAAGATTTATAGAAATTAAATTAATTATTGTGGAAATTGAATCATATATGTGCCAAAATACTAACAATGGATTGTTTAAGTATTTCTCTGTAAAGTGTTACAGAATGAAAAAAGAAACGTCTCTATGCCCAACCCACCAAATGATATGCAGATTAGTTTCATTTGATAGTCACCTCGAATTCTCCTAGTGACAAATTTCACATTTGTGCCGAATTTAGCACAACCATTTTATTTTCTAGAGCTTCCTAACTTTGCAAGTAATTGATTTTTTTATTCTGTGGCCTTAATGCAGTCATCCCTGATATCACGTTTATCACCAATTAAACACCTGTGCTATGCAACTTTGTGCTGATTCATTGTGAAAATTTTCAAAAGGATACATTATAGCTTTACAGATTATTCAAACTACTTCCATTAAAATTAATGGGAAATACATTGCTAATTCCCTAGGTGCCAGAATGAAAATCATCTCATACTCTTCAGTAGCCCTCAAAATTTTTTTCTTTCTTATCTGGCATGCCAAATTCTGATCTGTGGTTTGTGATACTCTGAGCATATATTTATCTACATGGAAAAGAATAAAAAATATATTAGAAATACTTAAGTAATAATTAAAAAGCTATTGACTGGGAAGGAGTTAATATTTTTAAATTAATTTTTTATTAGAAGTTTATAGAGATACAGTTGAGGGGGAAACATTATCAAAACAGTAGCAATCAATGTATATAAACTTTGTTATCCAGGGGTAATGCCAAAGCATAGATAAACCACCTTGGGTTTCACCTGTTGCAGTTTCCCCCAGAAACTGCGTTAAATGGATAGTTTAACATGCGTTAAATGGGTAGTTCATGGAGAAATGACATCGGCTTCTGGGATGGTTCCCCCATCTTCCCACTCTCCAGTCTCCTGTGAGTTCTTCATATACCCTCCTCCCTCTCCATCCTCCTCCATACACCTCCAAGTTTCCTAGAGAGCTATCCCTCTATTACTCTGAAAGTCATTCAATTTGAAGTTTTGTTAGATTAGCCGTCTGCCCTACTGCTTCCCCATAAATTCTAGCATCAACAGATGAGAGAAACCATTCAGCCCTTGAGTCTCTGAGCTTGGGAGACTTCACTAAGCATAATTCTGTCCATCTCCATCCATTTGATTTCAAAAGCCATAATATCGTCCTCTCTAATGGCCGAGTAGTATGCCATAGTATATATGTACCAAAGCTTTTGTATCCACGCATCAAGTGAGGGTCATCTGGGTTGGTTCCATAATCTAGCTATAGTAAATTGAGCTGCTATAAACATTGATAAAGCCACATCGCAATAATACGCTGATTCGAAATCTTTTGGGAAAATTCCCAGGAGTGGGATAGCTGGGTCGTAAGGTGGTTACATCCTTAATTTTTTGAGGATTCTCCATGCAGCTTTCCATAGTGGCTGAACCAGTTTGCAGTCCCACCAGCAGTGTAACAGTGTTCCTCTTTTCCCACAGCCCCTCCAGCATCTGTCCTTGTTTTTATTCTTCATTTTTGCCACTCTAACAGGAGTGAGGTGGTATCTCATTGAAGTTTTGATTTGTGTTTCCCTTATAGCTAATGATGTAGAGCATTTTCTCATATTTATGGACTTCCTTGACTTCCACTGGAGAAAAGTTCCTTTTGAGATCTTTAGCCCATTTATGGATTGGATTTTAATATGAGAAAAATCCATATGAAACACATAGATTATAATACTTCTTTGACCAGATGCCTCACAAATATGACAAATATATGGATCCTAACATAAGAATAATATTTGGCTTTATACCAAGGAAAACCAAATATTTTCTCTCTTGATTATTGAGATTCATTCATTTCTTCCTCTTATATTTTAAATGAAGTTGTTTCCTGAGAAATGGCAGAAGCTTTAATTTATGATAGAAAAATCATTCTATATTCTCTAGTGTAATCTCAAACAACCAAAAATAATTAATAAATATTGTCAAACTAACAAGTAAATGAGAAACAAGAGAGAAAAGCATGGAAAAAAAACCTTACCTATAAGAAGGCAAGAAAGGTGAAAATTGAACTAAAGTCAAACACATCAGTAGCTACATCAAAGATTGCCTAGTGATTTAAAAGACCATATTAAAATTGAAAGAAAAAAGATTTCAAAGAGATACATCATTCCAATACTAAATAAAAGCAAGCTAGCATAGTTATACCAATTATTGGACATATAGAGTTTAAGTCAATAGAAATAATCATCAGCAAAGAAAGTTACTTTACCATAATAAATGCCCAATTTACCAAGAAAATATAGCAATCATAAATTTCCATTTATTTTTATAGTACAAGCTCAAAATGTAAAATATAAGAAATGAAACACATGAGGCATTTAAATTCTATCAATATGTATATAGAAAGCATTCATTTTATGATTGCTAAAAGTCATATAGTTGATTAAATAGCAGAACACACTAAAATCTGCAGAATCTACAAAGTATGCATTCCTTGAAATGAACACCTAAAACATTGACTAAAATTAGCTATGTGCTAATTAGGAAATATGTTGACTGAATGATAATCAATGTTGTGTTGGAAAAAGATTTGTAGTCATTAATGTACATATTTTCGAAGAAGTGAGCATTATCATCTGCCTTAGTGGAACAAAAAATAAGGAAATAAATAAATGAATAATGCATGCTATGCCAGGATATGATAATCTCTTGAGAAAATAACAGCAGAGAAATGCACTAGAATGAGATTGCTATTAACAACTAACTATGTGATGTAGTAGAGTGGCATTTAGATTCATACATATAAGCATAGAAAAAAATAGTAGACAGAGACATAAGTATGAGGATTTCAGCAGTTTGTTTAAGAATTTTTAGGGGCCTACAGCAAAGGAACTACAGTGTGAGGAATGACCAGTTCAAAGACAAACTCAAAATATGCTTTTACTATGATGGGCTAAATATTCTCTCCAGTTTCTTTTCTGAAGATGGAACATCAGAACTCAGATATTTAGCACTGTTTTAATGTATTTCTTCAGATGATTGTGATTCTATTCCACTGGAGATCAGGATCAAGTTCTTGTTTCAAAGAGTTGAAGAATGCACATTGTGAATGCTGAGGCAAGTGAATGAGGAAGTTTTATTTAAGAAATGGAAAATTCAAAACTAAGAATAAAGTACCTCATACAAAAAAATGCCTATGCCAGTTATATTTCCTACAGAAAAATGAATTTTAAAAGAACAAAAAAATTGAAATAGTTTTAGTTGGGATGGCTGGAGAGCAGCAGAGTACATTCATTTCTAATTTTTTAATTATGTATCCCTCACTATGAAGCCGAAGTGCCCAGTTGTAGTGTAGAAAATCAGAGCAAATCACAATGCCATCATGGAAAATTATAATAAATATGTGCAAATCTATATGCGTTAGTATATTCAGTATCCTAATTAAGTTACCACGTAAGATAAGTAAGAACATTCAAATTTTATAGAAGAAGAAATTGAGAATGAGGATTGTTAAACACTTTTTCTTTTTCTTTTTTCTTTTTTTTTATTAGAAGTATAAAGAGATACAATTGAGGGGGAAACATTATCAAACCAACAGATTTCTTAAGGTCATATACATGTGTGAATCTTTTAGCTAGGACTGTAAACACATAGTGGGCCTTGAGAACATGTGTTCTTGGTCATTGAATTATAATGCTCAAAAAGCCATTTTGCAATGTGTCAAAGAAAATTTGCATCAGGCAAGTTATATCACAAAGAAGACTTCTTTCAAGACTGTTTCAGAAGGGTCAAGGTCTTCTTTGCAGTAGTGAGGAAAGAGCGAACTGAGCTAGGCTGAAATAAAAGAGAGGACTGTCAAGAAGGTGAAAGAGTACTGGACCTTTGAGTGTACCTTGGTTAATTTCACCAGGCCATCTTTGTGTGTTAATTGGTAACTCTAATTTGTGTTTGATAACTGGGGTGCTTCCACACTCCCACACAGACTGGGATACAGAATGCTACTTTTGTTATTTATTTTTAAGTGGTATGGAAGATTGAACCCAGGGCTTAGTTCAGTCTTGGCAAGCCTCTGACACTGAGCTATATCACCTGCCCATAATTATATTTCAAAAGGATGGCTCTGCTGGTCCAAGAGAAACAGAGTAGTACATTATTATGTTGTAAACCTGTCCAGAGGCTGGGATGAGATTTACAGCTCAAAGGAGACAGAGACAGAATTTACAAATGAAAACCTTCTAAAGTATACACTCTAAGAAAAAGGAGGTCAAAGGCCAATAGTTAGAAACAGACCCATATAAGCCTTGGTTAAGCTGAGGGCTGTTTTAGCCCTAGATCAGAGTAATATCTATTTTCTTGCATATGAATAAAATGTTTTCAACTTTAGAATGGATTTTAATTTTTGAGGGCACTGAGCACTTGCACATAAAAATGAAGTGTGTTCTTAGATAACTAATATCTTAAATTAAGTTTTATCTTTTAACTAAATATATTTAAAATCAAATAATACAATCATTTTTAAAGATAGAAGATATGATTGTCCAAGCCAAAACAAGTTTAACTTAACTCTAGACATACAAAATATTAGTACAACACTCACATTGCTAATTTAAAAACAGATGAAACCTTTTCCACATTTTAAAATATTTTGTTAGGGGACCAATGGGAGCAAGTGGTGGGAGCACAAATTTAAGAGAATAATTCTATAAAATGGGCCCACTTTGCTGACACGCATATGCTTTCTATGTCAAGAAGCAATTTACCGGCACCCCTGCCTGGCCTAAGTGAATAGGCTATGCCGCAATCCTCAGCAAGCTACCTCTTCTCTGCAGGAGAAATGCAGGCTCAAATAATTTCCGTATGAGGACATTACCCTAAAGGGGAAGGCTTTTGTGACCAGATCCTGAAACTGAAAGAGATAAGGAAAATTCTCCTAACCATAAAATCTATAAAAATTTACAGTTAGGAATCCATTTAGAACTTGTCAGCAAGGGCCCAAGTGACCTAGAGTTTTCATGGCAGTTGGGAAGTTGCAAATCTGATGTCATCTTACTGTCAGTTAAAAGTCAAGAGAAGGACTTGGATGGGACTCTGGAGATTTCTCTGGGATCCCCAATAAAAATGGAGTGTAGAAGAAACACTTTATTCCTCTCCTCTCTGAGATTACTCACTCTCTCCTTGGAGAGTGTCCTCCAATAAACTCATTCCTGTTACTCTGGAAGACATGCCTGAAATTTTTCTGACTCTATTGCAAACATCAGAATTTAAAGAGGTTCTTCCTACTACCTCAGTTTCCTGGAAGGCCCCAGATCTGAAACAATATGAGTACAATTAGTCTGCGATTTCTACTTGCAATTTATTCTTCCTGCCAGTTCAAAACTTTTTACATAGAAATTCTTAAAAATTTACTTATGATTCAGTAAAACAAGTGAAATAATCTATAAATTTTGCAGTGTGATTTACAATTTTAAAATTAGTATCCAGATGTTGATATCAAATCACATATAATTGATTGCTACAAATTATTTAATAAACCATTCTATTTTAAAAGACAACCTTATAAAATTATGTACTGTTAATTAAAATTAACTTTATGCCTCTAAAACACTAGTAATCAGAGAAATGCAAATGAAAACTACATTAAGATATCACCTTACGCCAGTCAGAATGGCAAAGATGAAGAAAATAAACAATAATAGATGCTGGAGGGGTTGTGGAGAGATAGGTACACTAACCCACTGTTGGTGGAGTTGCAGACTGATCCAGCCCCTCTGGAAAGCAGTGTGGAGAATCCTCAATGAATTAGGGATGAGCCCACCATATGATCCTGCTATTCCTCTCCTGGGTATTTTTCCAGGGGATTTAGAATCAGCACATTATAGTGACACAGCAATATCTATGTTCATAGCAGCTCAATTTACAATAGCTAAATCATGGAAACAACCCAGATGTTCCTTACTGGATGAATGGATCCAAAAGCTGTGGTACATATATACCATGGAATTTTACACAGCAATTAGAAAAAATGATATTGCAGCCTTTGAAGGTAAATGGATGGCAATGGAAGAAATTATGCTGAGTGAAATCAGCATAACCCAGAGATCCAAGGGTGGAATGTCTTCACTCATTTGTGGAGGCTGGAACTAGACCCTGACCATTGAGAAAGTTGGTCTATTATCATGTGTTAAATCCAGATAAGGTGTAATGTTTCACAACCTAATACTTTTTTAGATATGTTATGGGAAGTGGAAGGGAGGGATAAGGGTGGGTAAATGGGAGAGGCACACTTGGGGATAGATCTAATCTTCAGAATCTATATACATTATATATTACTTTGTTAAAAATTTCTATGATTATTCAACAAATAAATTTATCAATAAAAAATGGAAAAAAATCAAAACTAAAATTAACTTTAGTCTCTAATTGACAGTTAACATTATTATTTAAATTTTCCGTACTTTCAAGAATGGTGATATAAAGTACAAAGTGATTATTTTAGAAACTATCATTTTCCTGTTATTTTAGAAAATGCATTGTATTCAAGTGTCAATCTACCTTTATTTCTACAGTATTATCAAGTCCTCTTAAAAGTGAAGAAAGCATGTGCTCATGCATTTTTTTTAAGAGAGAGAGAGGGACAGTGAGAGAAAGAGAGAGAAAAAGAGAGGATCAATTTTATTTAGTTTTTCATGTAGCCGTGGTTGCTCTGACACTTCATTGTGTACATGGTGCTGGGTTTGAGCCTGCTTCCTCCTGCATTCCAGGCAAGCACTGCAACTGCTGAGCCACCGGTCCAGCCCCATGCTCATGCACTTTTGAAATACTTCTTTTTGAGCAAAATATATACAGATAAAGCTCAAATAAAGTGCAATGCCCAATGCTAGCATAGTTTTATAATTTATGAAGTCTGCTCATGAAATTTAACTACACTGAAGAAGACCCTCTGGTCTTATGCATTTCAAGTACTTGTATCACCTATTAAGTTTGTTGTATTGAATTCAAGTAGAAAACTGTGCAGTCTCCTCTATATTTTATTTTAATAGCACTACATTAGACTACTTTCTCCCACAACTAAGTTTTCCCTCAATGCAACCTAATGATGCCTCCAGTGAGTCCGACAACCATACAGATTGCTGCCTGCTGAGTCAATTGTGTCTAAAACACAGAATGGAAGAGGGCTGGAATTATTGAATGCTAACCTTAAGAGAGGAATCTTATTTTAAATTGAAATAATCCCCCAAAGTAGTAAAGATCTGTAGAAGAATGAAATAGTTTGTGCTTCAGAGAGCCCTAAGCAGTAGAAGGTACTTAAAATGTTAAAAATTGTGTAATCATATTCACAGTATTACAAGTCTCTTCAGTCCCCTTTTCTCAGCCAATCTCTATTTTTACAGTAGACAGAAGGACAACTCTGTCTGCTTTAGCAAAATGTAATGTGAAATTAAAGAGCATGGCACTAATGACATTGTCCTGAATAATTGGCTATGGCAGCATAACTACAATCCATGCGCTCATCGCCACCTGTCCTCCTTCCCGTGTGTCTATATCTGTATGCGTATATGATTTCCTCTTTCTTTCCTTCCTTTATGTTTTGGTACAATAATGAGGATTGATCCCAAGGGTGCTTTACTACTGACCCTCATCTCCAAATCATTTTAGTTTTGTTTGGAGATAGTGTCCTGCAAAGTTGTGCTGAGAGATAGTGTCCTGCAAAGTTGTGCTGATCTCCAACTTTCCTGTCTCTGCCTCAGCTTCCACGCTGGCCTGGATGACAGGTGTGCCCCACAGTTCCTGGCTCTTTCCTATTTCTTATGGAGAACTCAGATTAGGGCCCAACCTCATTCATTACGACCTTGTTTTAATTTGATTGTATCTGAAATGACCTTATTTCTAAAACAGCCAAACACGTAGGACTTTTTCATACATCTTTTTAGGGAGCACACTCAATCTACAATACTGATTTTTTTTTATGATCGTACAATATCACTTTTTATGTATTAGATTTATTGTCATTGACATTTTGGAAATTTATTTGTCAGTATCACCTCACTATCACCACCACCATAACAAAACAATAAAATTTTATTGTTAGTTAACAGTGCTGTTTTATAATTTTATCTTTTGGGGGTTTAATATAGTTAGGATGCTTTTAGGGAAGCCTTATACAGTGGTGTTAAATGAAATGCCTCATGTCAGGACATGACTTCAAAAAATGATTTTAGCCTAACACATTATTAATTGGAAGACTTGAACCAAAAAAAATTTCAACTTACACAAAAGAGCATATTATTGTGGATAGTATCATGTTGATGGAAAGTTAACAATAGTAAAAGAATTCAATTACATGAATTCTTTTGTGATATAGCATATAAATTGCTTTCTCAAATGATTCATATTTAACCACAAGTTACAATGTAGTTATATTATCCTTATTTTATAAAGAAATTTATAACCACAGTGAAACTAGGTCTTTCAAAATAAAAGTTGATTCTGGTCAAACAGACAGACACACAATATACACAAATTTTGGCATATATTATAGGATAGCTATTATAAGTATAAAAGAAATGTATAATATTAGTGGACAGGTAGATCGGTGAAACTACTATTGAAAACGGTATGGAGGTTTCTAAAGATACTAAAAAATAGAATTACCACATGAACTAGCAGTCTCTCTTCTAAGTGTATACTCAAAGGAAATGAACAAGCTACCTTGTTAAAGACATCTACTTTTTTGTGTTTATTGCACGCTATTTTCACAGTAGACCAGATATGAAATCAACCTAGGTGTTCATCAATGAATGAAAGGATTAGTTATTTTATTTACATGTAAATAAACTCTTACTCATCCTTTTAAAAAGGAGTAGACCCTGCCTACTATTTGCCACAACATGGGTAAACCTGGAGGAGGTCATGTTAAGTAAAATAAGCCAGAAAGAAAAGTACAGAAAATACATAGATTAAAGCTGTACTTACTATAAGAAGAAAAATGTGTGACTATATGAGATTATAGATGTTAATTTGTTCCACTATAGCAAAATTCACTGTATCTTTATAGCATGCTGTATACCTTAAATATGCACAATAAAATTATTTATTTAAAAAAACATCTTAGGAAGTATCCCATGGCCAAGTGATGGCTCAGTGAACACACCTAGGTGGATGCATTTCTGTTGCATGGAAATACAATATGAGCTACAGCAACCCTATGAATAATCATTGCTGATGTTTACTAATAAATTACACAGTACTAATAAATTAAAAGGAACTGAGTTTTCACCTTTTAAAACTAGCCAAAATGAGATAGTTTCTATTTTTTTAATTTTTCAGAGTACCTGCAATGTCATTCCTATCATTTCTGTCTGATGAAGCACTGCTCTTGAATATTTTAAATTTCACGTGTTCTCTGTACCATTCCCTGATCCCTTTCTTCAATCCAAAATGCACAATAAAGTCTTCTTTGAAATATCTTTATTAGGTCACTTAATATACCAAAGTGTGATAAACTGCAGCTTATCCCCTATAGTAATGATTATTTATTATTGATAATATAGTTTTCTTTTAGAGTTTATTGACTTATTGAGAAAGTAATCAAATGTTTTATTCATATTTATTCTATTTCAAGGACAATTTATCTTAATATGACATTTCTAATCTGAAGATTTCTATTCTTCCAGCAAAAATAAAGTGATTGTATTCTAAATGGGAAGAATAGACGAGAAGTAGTTCTCAGTATTTTGACCTGTGAAAGAATAAAAGAAAATATCATACCGTCTTCACCAAGAATCTTGATTCAAAATGACTACTTACTTTTTTTTTTGTCTTAAGTGCTTGAATAAGATTGACTTATGTTCACACCATCATTGGACTGTAACTATAAAATCAATTTCTCTCCATTTATACTAGTCATTAGTTTTTCTGAAAGGAAATATTCCTTCCAGGTGGAAAGAGGAAGATATTTAGGGAGATTATTGAGTCAGTTATTTGAACACATTCAAGCATCATGACACAGCAAGAATCTGCCTGGGACACTTCTTTGAATTGAACAGTGGTACTGCCTTAACCCTTTGTCAAAACATACAAACTTGTTTTCCAGTAGGAGGAAGCAAAAGGTAATTCAACAGATATCCTTGATTCCTTGCCTATAGCCTGATTTGCACATGGATAGAGTTAGTTATCATTAACATTAAAGTGTTTGAGAAATACTGAGAAGATTTTCTTGGCCCGGAAACCCCTTCATACCAATCTCAAAGCCTGATTAGGACTATACAGAGTGCTTTTCTCTGCTCTGGGCATTGACTATCATGTTCTTTGATTTGTCCTCAAGCTTATATACAATTATGCACTTTTCTGAGATCACATATTGAGCCACCTCAGGTGCATCATACGGAGTTACACTTCAATTGCTTCTTAATTCAGTGAGAATGGAGGACCTCAAGTATCTTGAGATAGAAGGGCACTGATGATCATGGAGGCCCCCCTGAAACAGTAGAGTGTAGGAGACAAAGGTTCAACCTTGTTGACTTCAGGAAAGCTCCACTGGAGTAGATAGGAGAAAATGTGTCCATAGGTACTTTAAAGTGGTTTCATAATTTCTCTCCTCGGGAAAAATTTGAAAAACTCCAATATCACTCAGTTCTCTTAGGTAATATTCCAATTATACTGGATCAAGCATCTGAAATAATGTATGAAAATAGTCTCTATGGATAAATGTAGTAAATTAAATCACCTCTAATGCAATGATTCACAAATTTAACAAATGCTTACTGAACAATTACTATGTTCTAATTACTATAGTATGTAGCAGAGACATTAAATATGAAATAGCTCCAAGAGAAATCACCACAGAAACAAGTCCTTCTGATTCTGTTAAGTAACATTACAGGGTTCAGATGTGAATTCCTGAAACTCAGGCTTCATACTGCTCTTAACCGGTAGTAAGGTTATACCCAGCTCAACACACTCAGTCCATAGGTACATCTACCCAGGAATATTACTCAGGTAACTGAAAACTGGAGGAAGCCGAACCCAACTACTGTCACTTTTTCCCAGACATTTCAGAATCCTAGAGATGTACACATATCTATGATAAATTTGTATCTCTTTCACTCCCATTGTGTGTCTGTGAATGGTATATTTCTTTTGTATGAGAATGTACTTTTATCAGAAATCCTCCAGAGGTTTCATACAAATGAAAAAACAAAAATAAACAATTTTTATAAAAATAATAAAATGCTATTGTTTTTGAAGAGAAAAAAGAAATAAAACATTTTTTCTTAATTCTAAAACATTTCAATATAGCTGAATTTAGCAGAATCCTCTCCTAGGCATAGATTTCTTGAGGTAGTTGAAAAAAAGCAGTTTACCCAGCGGAATTATTATATGTTGTGGTAACTATCATCCTAGTTATTATGGTAAATATAAATATTTGTCTTGATTATTAGCAATAGCACAATAAAATTCTATGGAAAAGAAAAGATGAAGGTTGTAAACATATTGCATTTGCATTTAATGACAAATACACAATTGCTCAGACACTATGGATAATATTTCATGGATTATTGTGTATTAGAAAATGAACCTATCAAAATCCTGTAGTTTATATTACTCTGTAGATATTGTCCATACCAAACACAAAGGAAATTACCTTCCATAATATCTTCTTAATAACCTGCTGTGAATTACAAGTTGTGTTTAATTTAATGAAAGCTCAGTTTTCTAAGAGTTACAATCATGGAAAGGAATCACTGGAAGGAAAGTACAGACCTAGACAGTGGACTGTGATATCTTCATTAGGATAGAATAATATAAATAGAAACAAGGAAAAAAATAAGAGGATTTCAATTAAAGCAGATATTTTCTACTTGTTTTCAGGAAGCTCCATGCCTTAATGTTAATCAAAGCATTTTATAAAAATTGAAGTGTATGGAAAGGACAAAATTGAGTTCTGCCTTCTTTTTGTATCACATACAGAAGAGATGGCCAATTCATTATTTACTGTATTTGAGATCACTTCTTGCTTCAAATGGACACAGACTTTGTTGTTCAATTTGTGCTCTAGTCTTTGTTGAAATGAGCCAATTTCCCTATCAGATGGGCCAACTTCTCATATGAAGAAATTAGTTTTCATTAAAAACATGCTTTTTTAAATTAAAAATACATATTTTGCTAATAACACACCAAAACACTTCATTCTATTTTGTCAGATTTTTTTGAATGTTTGGTCTATGTCAGTATCTTTATACATTTATAATAAAGTATTTCTTTTTATTACAGTCAATCATATCCATTATTGCAAATGAAGAAATGGGAACTCAGAAAAATCATGTGAAATAGTTCTAACGTCATCATCTGATTTGAGAGACTGTATCCTCATCACGTTCATGCAGGTTGAATTTTATGTCATATAAAATGTCTGAGTTTTCACAGTTGTTTTAGGTATCAAGTCATGTCACAGTTTCAGTTTTTATACTCACTAAGCATAAGAAACTGAATTTACTTTGGTTCCATTATTCTATATTCAATCTTCGTATACTCTGTCCTTCGATCTGGTCTATTAAAATGAATGTTCTAATTTGTTACTTAATATTTTATCCTATTATCTTCTGATCCCCTAAAATTGTGTGCTATTGATTTCCCCTGATGAGTCATTAATGGGATGAGGGAACTTTTACCATGTACAAATCACAGTGACCACTCGGGAAAGTTCTCCTGCTTTATCTATTTCTGGGATGGTTCATGATAAATCTTGCTCAGACTGGACCATTCAGAATGGATGAGCAGGAAAATTAAGGTGATATATGTGGAGGAAATTGCAGAGATCTGGCACATCCCAGAGCCTTGTTTCTTTTCATTTTCTGTTATACTGTCTTCTCCATATAAGTCAAGACATGGCATGGTTAAAAAAATTTCAATTTTGTATCCCTGGAATATCTCTTGTTATTAGAATTACCAGCTCCCTAATTAAGACGCTCTAAAATTTATCTAAAATGTAAAGAATGGGGCTGGAGCGGTGGCTCAGTGGTTTCTGTGCTTGCCTGGCAAGCATGAGGACCCAGGTTCAAACCCCAGCACCATGTACACAACTGAGTGTTGGAGCAACTAAGGCCATGTGAAAAACTAAATAAAGTTATTTCTCTCTTTCTCTGTCTCTCTCACTGTCCCTCTCTCTTTAAAAAAAATAAATAAATAAAATAAAATGTAAACAATGCCTGGCTTCAACAAATGCAGTAACAACCCCTCCAAAACAGCAAAATCACAGTTACTCATTTCACCTCCTCATAATGTAACCTATTGTAATTGCTAACAGTATAAGGTTTTGATCCGGTGACATTCTTTTAATATTTGTCTTGACACTTAATGTTGTGCAATTTCACTACTTAATTTTTGTGTGCCAAAGTGTTCAATACACAGTATTATAGATATAATTGGTAAAAGTAATAATAGTAGTAGAATACCAGTGTTATTTTTGCCATTAATCAGCACACACAAATTGACCTTGGATTCACTTGTTACCTCACCTCTAGTCTCTCAGACTAGATCCTGTGCTTCCTATTTTTGACTTAAGAATCTTAAGAAGCTCCTTTTTCTCAATTTAAGGTTCTTCTTCACTCTGAAAAAATACGAGAATAAAAGAGGAGAAAGTGTACTGGAATGAGGAAGAGAAGAAAAAGGAAGAAGAGGAAGTGAAGAAAGAGAAGAGTTGGTATTTGACTTTATCATCCTGCAAATAATGACTATCAGAAAAAGCACCTAGTCAATTCCTACACAGTTGCTATTGGTATTTGCTTAGTACATTTTATGTATAGTCCTTGACAATATACAAAAGTTTTCTCATTTATCTTTATTCACATTCAAGACACTATTTTACAACCCCTCACCTGTTTGAATTCCTTTCTAGTTACCAGAATCACATTCTATATTATGTGCCTATTCTTATTTACCTCTGAGTTTGTTCCAAAGCCTCCTGTTCAACTTTATTACTTTCTGGAGTTTGTCCTTCTATTGCACCAAGGACAATAAGGAAGCATTTGAAATTCTTAATACATAATTGAGGAAAAAAACTCCAGCTTTTAAAATAAAAAATATGAATTCATCTTTCATTCATCTGTCCTTTCTAAAAAGTCAGCATGAAAAATACTTCCCAATACCTTGTCCCCCTGTCTAGAATATGACAGACATTCAAATTAATTCCTCCTTTCAGAGTGTTAATGGTTTGTGAAATTGGACTCAGTGAGATAGTCTGGCCAGCCATATAAAAACTTCCCTCCCACTATGACTTTTTGAATGATAGAAAGGCTTTTCACTGTTTAAAAATATGTTCTATGTACTTCATAATGATCAGAGTCCTCTGAAAAAGCAAAATAAAATAAAAAAATAAATAATAGCCAAGCAGGACTTGTATTATTTATTTGAAAGAACTTAGAATATTGAGCCAAATAAAGAAAAAAATAAGTAAAAGTGGTTATGATAAATAATTATTCTTTAAATAATTGCAGAATGAATATTCATTATAATACTAAAAATCAGAAACAACAAATCTAGCCTTTCAAGTATATCTTCTTTTCATAGAATAGAAAGCAAAAAAATCTTTTAAATATTTCTTCCTTATTCATTCAATACTAATATGAAATGGTGAGTTATGTGTAAAAAAGCATTTGTATTTTTTAGAAAGGAAAGTGAAGTGCAAGAAAACGTTTTCAGAGGAAAAAAAGCCATTGCCTGCAACCTCCATGTTAAATTACAATGTCAGAAAAAAGTCACTTAATTTACACAGCATTATGCAAATCAAATGAATATGGAGCAAAGGAGCTGAGATTTGCAAATTTTCACATTAATGGTAGGAAGATTGAGAAGTCGAGATATGATTTTATCTGAATTAATATTTTATATAAATGCCAAATTGCTTTTCATAAAGTATTCCACAAGCTACCAACAAGGGAAAATCTTTTTATGAGTCAGTAATAGCCTGTAGTTATAAATAATACAGCTGGATGATGCTACCATTAAGAATTCAAGAGTCAACCAAATCTAATTCTGGAAAAAAATTCACCCAATTTGTCAAGCTTAAGGAAGAAAGAAAGCTGTCAACTCTTGCTTTTTTTGCAGGAACCTTCTTTCCAACTCAATCCATGGGGAAAATAGTGAAAATAATATAATTATGTTATAGAATCACTTATAATGTTGCATAGGTTCTGCTTAGCTTTGGATCTATTTCAGGTTGCTCAAAATTGACTTATTAAACATAAATTAATAATAATATAAAAATGTAAAAAATTGTCTCCAGCCTCAGCAATTTAACTAGGCCCTAACCATCTTTGCAAGACTCTGTCTTAAGAAATATAATGAAAAGGGGGTATGTGGCTCAGTGATGAAGCCACTGGGTTCAATCCCAGGTAAAAAAAAACAAAAAAATACTGTTTTAATATAAGATGATATGCAATCATCTTCAGTGATTTCCTTGACTCCGACTCTTGCATTCAGTCTAGCCTACACACAACAGGACACACATTTCTGAGTGGAATCCCAATACTATAGATTAAATTCTTATGTCTCACCAAAACTCATGTTAAATCCTAAGAGCCAATGTGATGGCACTTGGAGGTAGGGCCTTTGGGAAGTGATTAGGTCAGGAAGGCTCCACCTTTCAGAATGGGATTAGTGTCCGTAAGTTATGACTCTCTAGAGAGTTTCCCTGTCCCTTCCAACATGTGAAGACTCAAAGAATAGCTTTAATCAATTTTTTAATTTTGAGATTTGCCCATCTCCTCTCCCTGTTTTCACCTCCTCCCTTTTATAAGAATTTCTTTCTCCATATCCCCCTCTTCCTATTTCTTCCTTTCCCCACCACCCCATGTCCCTGTTTTCCGTTCTGTGTTTTATTCTACCACCCTCCTCTTGCTCCATTTCTCTGATTAAAAATTACTCTGCATTTTCTTGTGGAAAATAAAGAAGTAAATTGCAAAATATATGGGAATTTAAAAATTAATGATGAAGATATTCAGTAAAAACAAAGTCATAATGGCAAGTAAAGGCTTGAAATATATATCTGAGAATTTTTTATGGTTTATAAATGAGTACATAATAAAAATTTTGCTTTCAAAACTTTAGTTATACAAAATTGATTCAGATATAAATGAAGTCAGTGATGCATATAAAGTATATAATATGCATAAATACACACTAAACATTTTCACATAGTTTCTTAAGTCAGAAAAACAGATGTCTTGCATGATTCTTTCTAGTTCAGGGTCTCTGAAGCAGTTTGCAGTCAGGATGTCAGATGGGCTACAGTCATCTGAAGATTTCACTGGAGCTGAAGATCCTCTACAAAGTAGGTTCCTTTGCATTTCTGGCAGCTGGTGTTGGTGGAGGTTAGGAGTCCACATTTACCCTCTGCATCCCTTTATGATGCTTTAGTATTTTTAGCACATGACAATTGGCTTTCCACAGAATGAGCAATCTAAGAGACATCCCTTGATACCAATGGTCCAGATATTTCTTCATATCAATGATATGGATAGCCAGAGGATTCTCAAATTACTAAAAATTGCACTGAGCAGTAATTTTCTCCCTTAAATCTGTGGAGAAATAATGGGTGATATAGACAAAATGTAGACCAGTGTGTGGAGATTTTTTTTTTTAATAAGCACAAAGTCTGTATGTTGCAGATCATTGACTTCCTATTACAAGCACGGGATTTTGAACATACACCATCTTCACAAAATAAACATGATACCACTTTAGAAAGTGCAATCATATGAGGGCAAATAATTGATTCAAATAAGTAAAAGCTGGAAACACAGTGCTATAGGTTTAATTATGTCCTTTCACGATTTATGTCTAAATTCCACTATTTCAGAATATAACTGCTTTGGGACATGAGGCCTTTAAAGGATTCATTAAGGTGAAATGGGGTCATACAGGTGGGTCTTAATCAAATGATCAATATTCTTATATGAAGAAGAGCTTAGTAAACAAACAGCGTGCATGCACACATGGGAAAGACAATATAAACACAGCAAGTGCACATCAATCTGGAAGCTTAATGAGGGAGGACTCAGAATAAAACCAATCCTGCCAACATATTGACATTGAATTTCTACTTTCCAAGAAATAATTTTCTTGTGTTTCATCCATCCAGCGTATGGTACTGTGTGATGGTCACCCTGGCAAATTAATACCAATTGTGTTACAGTGAATCAGTAGAGAACAAATAAATTTGGGTACACGTATAGAGAAGGATACACAAAAAGTTTCAGACTGGTGAACTGTAATTATTTTTTTCTTAATTTCATGATTATTCAATATAATCTATTGGAGCAGGTATTTTATGTATGTGTGTGTGTATGTCTGGCACAGGCACATGGAACTGGCTTTACTGTTAAAGAAATAGTACCATGTCAAATAATGATAGAGGATCATAGCCCATACAAAAACCACTCACTTCTTAAACAATAATGAGATCTGTGCCATTCTTACAGTAAAGTGTGACAGTAAAATACCAAGTCCCCAAGCGTACTATTGCCCACATAACAACATTCTATCAACTATGTGTTTCAGTAATTAAAAACTAACTCCTAATTGTTCTTTCTTATACTCCCTTTACTTTATTCTTTAGGAAAAAAGGTTGCTATTAAATATTTTATACTTTTACAAAAAAACTATTTTAGAAAATGAACACATGGTTAACTATACCAGCATCGCAAAATAAGCATAGAAAATAAAAATTAGATTGATTTATGTTAAAATGCATATTATCAGAATTTTTTCAAATACATTAATTGTAATTCCAAAAAAAATCTACCATCGAATTTTTAAAAAATTGGTATTATACAAAAGAAAATTTCAATTCATGCTTTTGGGAAATTTTATGTAAATATTTTTTAATGAGTCAACATATTTTCCAAGCTCTTACTTTGATTTTAAAAAAGATTGAATATTTATAGTCTGGAAATATACAAAATTAGCAGTAACATACAAACCTTCAGTTTATTTTCTTTTTCAACTTACAAATAGATGGTATTATATTTTCTCATCAGTGGTTAATATCTATTCTACACCTACCCACTAAAACATGACATAGCACTATGACCAGTGTTCTATATATAAGCTCATACAGACCCAAACACAGAAACTATAGACAATTCTCAAACTCAGTTGCTTTCAGTCCTTTAAGGTTTCAAACAAAGTTGCAATTTTGCACTTCTCTTTTTTAAAATTTTTAAAATTTTGCACTTTTCAATTTATCCAAATGAAACATACAAAACAATTCAACCTAAACTTTGTGAGAGTAGGACAGTTTAAACAATATTTAAAAGAGTAGAATATAGGGGTTAGAGCAGTGGTTCAGCAGAAGAATGCTTGCATGCCATGCAAGAGGACCCAGGTTCAAATTCCAGCACTACAAACACAATGAAGTGTCACAGCCAAAAAAAAAAAAAAAAAAAAAAAAAAAAAAAAAAAAAAAAAAAAAAAAAAAAAAAAAAAAAAAAAAAAAAAAAAAAACAAAAAAAACAAAACAAAACAAAAAAAAACCCACAGATGAAAAACTAAATAAAGTTGATTCTCTCTCATTTTCCTTCTCTCTAAAAAAGTAAAATACAACAAGCATGTTAAATAATATTTTGTAGAAATGTGAATAACTTAAAAACCTACTTTTTTTTAAAGAAAAAAAGACAGTGAGAGAAAGAGAGGAACAATTTTTATTTAGCTTTTTACATGGCCTTTGTTGCTCTGACACATAGTTGTGTACATGGGTGCTGGGGTTTGAATCCATGTACTTATGTATGCTGGGCAAGCACTGTAACCACCAACCCACCGCTACAGCGCCCTCTCTACTGTTTTAATCAGCATTTCTGCTTCTGCAACTAGAAGATCTGACAAGAACAATTTAATGAGGAAAAGTTTATTTGATGACTCAGTTTCAGAGGTCTTAGTCCATAGAAAGCTGGCTTCATTCTTGGGATCTGGAGGTGAGACTGAACATCATGGTGGAAGGAATGGCTCCTGGGAGCAGAGAAACTCCATTCCAGATACAAAATGCATACCCCAAAGGCACACCCCTCCCAATGTCCCACCTCTTCCAGCCACGCTGGACCAGCCTACAGCCTTAAGTTACTCTCATCAGGGAATTAATTTGCTGATTCGTTAAGGCTGTCATAACACAGTCTTTCCATCTCAGTATTCCTGGATTGTCTCACATGAGCTTTCATTGAAACCATAACATCTACAAATATGACCAGAGGAGAGAGGGAGAGAGAAGAAATATTGATGTGGATCTATCTTCATATTTAATTTTTATTTTATTTTTTTTGCAGTGCTAGGGATTGAACCCAGGGCTGGCAATTAACCACTGAGCTGCACCCCCAGCTTAGTTTCCATCTTCTTATTTAAATGAACAGAACCACTACCTGATTTCTAATGCTTGGGATTAAGTATTTTTGGTTATATGGCTTCTTATAATGACCTTGTGCACCCTGAAGTCATTTATTAAAAGTATTTCTATGACAGTTGTCTATGTTACATTGAAGGGCCACGGGTAGGACACCAATGTTTATTATGACTTTTACTTATTCATCTATCTTCTTTTCTTCTTAGTCCATCCTTCATCTTTCTACTAGGCAACCATTCGTCACCCTGAAATATCTCTAGAATTGATAAAAATTACCTGATTTCCCCAAGAGCAATAGTGATACACTCCCTTCTTTTTCTGTGTCAGCCTGTTTTGTGTCTTCTGTTTCTTGGACTTCTGATGAATATTTGAAAGGAGTCTGTTTGCTAAAAGTTCAATCAGGCCTTACACACAGGTTTGGCAAACTGCAAATCCCATGCTCACAATCACTGCATTAGACAATCTCCTTGGAGAACAAAAATAAAACTATTCTGTTATGTCACTTAAATGACAAGCTACTTAAGGTTCTTATGCTTTAGTTGTCTTTTTTTGTAAACCAGGGTTAGCAACTGAACTTACTTCAGAGATCCGTGGTATGCAGTAAATGCAATATTATTTATATAAGCCCTTAGAACAGGCCTTGGTGAATTTCAAGTGTTCAGCATTTGTTAACTCTTCCTTCTTCTATGCTTAACTTTCATCTTTTCATATTTGTAGAAAGATCAGTTATATTAAATTTGCATAAATGGTTGAAAGTATGTATATTCCAGTGTAACATTTAATAGGGACACCCCACTTTGAGTGTGAGCACTACTGACACAAGTAAAAGAATATTCGGCAAATTGAGTTAGCTCTGCTCTGTGCTCTTATAGCTTGGAGTCTGCTATGTGCTCTGATGGTTTGGAGTATTAAGGCTACACCCAGTCTTTCAATAAACATACAAGTAGATCTGAGATTGTGGGAGAGGAAAAGAAAAAAAATATGTTATCTAGGGAATTAATTAGGAAGCAGAAATTAAAAGGATTCTGTGATTGTTGGGATATTAGAGAATGAGAGAAGGATCCATTATATCAGATAGGAGGCTGCCAACCAAGTGTGTAACTGAAGGATTTTTTTTAAGAGAAGGACAGTGAGAGAGAGAGAGAGAGAGAGAGAGAGAGAGAGAATCAATTTTTATTGAGTTTTTCACATGGCTTTCATTGCTCTGACACTTAGTTGTATATGTGGGTTGCTGGGGTTATGAACCCGTGTACTTGCGCATGCCAGGCAAGCACCATAACCACCAGGGAGCCACCGCTCCAGCCCCATAACTGAAAGATTAATATGAAGTCAAGTAGAAATTCAAATACTGGCATGGAATATATTATATGGAATAAAATGCCTCTGTATTACCAGAATTTACACAGTGGTATATAATCACTTAAAAGTGTGATGAGTATTTATGTGAAATAAAAATAATAGTTATGACTGGGGTCATTCTACTAACATTTTGATTTTTTCACTAACTTTTTTGAATTTTTATATTAATCTTTTTTTCTTAAGTTGTGTGCAAGTTCCGACTTAAGATGTTTTGTTCAACATATGAAAATGTTATATTTAGTCATTTTTGGAGTAGAAGATTTCAGAATTTATTTTTCTTATTCATGTAAAATCTATTTTTTTTACTGAGTGGCGGCTCTGTACTACCTCATTCCTAATGTCTGTGCATTTGCTCAAAAGAGAACATTTTAAATGATCCTCCTCATCTGACCCATGTTTCAGAACATTCACATATGCACAGCACAGAGGTAAATCAAAGTTTTCTTGTAATCATTAAGAAAAGTTATAAAAGAGAATGAAATGATGCTTTATGAATTCCAAGAAGAGACCTAGATAAAATGTAGACAATTAACTGCACAATGATGTCATATGCTCAATTAGTCAAGCTACATGAAGAAGTTGGCTGCCATCCAGCATATAGGACAGCTCCCCAGGGAATGGAGAGAAGGAAATGGGGGTCACTAGACTATGGCAGTACCTTTCAAAACTGAGCAATTTGTAGGAAAAGACTATTTAATTTCTTTTTGTTTTACTTTCCAGAAGGGTTACTTTAAAATGTCTCAGTGTTAAATTATGTCATCACTGCATATTATTTCAAAAATTCTGTGGCTATTTTTATTTTTTAATTCATTAAAAAGTAAATATAGTATAAAAATAATTACAAATAAAGAAAGTGGGGTGGTGGCCAGATACACTAGGTGCCTCAACTCCGGATGATACAGCTATTGTTAAGTGGTAGATTCAGCAATCAAATGCCAGCTCCAGTGGAAACCTCGTGTACTCCATATCACTACCTACAGCTGACAAGCTGGAAAAGCATCACAGATGAAGGCAGGCAGAGTCGTAATCTTCTGGACGTTCTATAAATGTTTCAAATGATTGTCAAAGTCTTCTTTTGACTGAAGAGTATGGCTCCTTCAAACACGAATTATTGACTTAATCAAATCAAATGAAAAAGGAGTCTTTGATTTAACTGTATCTATCTAATAAAGGTTTATTAGCCAGATTTATGCTAAATTAGCTAAGGATCTTTCAAAATAGACAGATGAATTTACAATGGAAATCGGCAACCAATTCGCAAACGTAGATTATTGGTAATGGTGAAAATACTAGTGGGACAAATGTTGGAAGTTTGTTAGGGAAAAAATATATAAAATTGAAATTTCATAAATAGGAAAATATCGTACATCATAGAAAAGTGAGATTAGAGGATATACATTCATGTAAACTTTGTTCAGTGTTTTTGTTGTGATACAATCTAAAGAATCAATGAGTAATGATAAATGTAGCACTATATGTGACCTAAAATGAACTGCTTATATTTTTGTGCTTTTTTATTATTTTTAAACTTATATTAAGGGGTTGAGTTATTGTACATTCGTAAATGCATATAAAGTAAAATCGATATGCGTATGTTCCTAAACCAGAATTAACCCATTGCCCACACCCCAATCTCTTGATTCTTCTATATTTCACTGTATAAGTGATATGAATTCTTACTGCGAATTTTGCAGACTTAACTGATTGCATAATTATTATTTGGATTCTCAGGGGGGTAAAGAGTATGTAACATTGTTGATTGCCTCCTAGATCCCTCCCTATCATCTGCCCCCAAACATATCTATGGCCATCTTATATTATGTGTTGCTACACCTTTACATAAGTTTAACTACCTTTCACTCTAGCCTGGATTTAGCTCAAGCCTCCACAAATGAGGGAAAACATTCAGCCCTTGACTCTCTGAGTTTGGCTAACTTCACTCACCATGATTTTTTCCATTTCCATCCATTTACCTTCAAAGGCCACAATATTCTCATTTCTAATTTCTGAATAGAATTCACACACACACACATATATATATATATATATATATATGAATTCATATATATATGTATCAGAGCTTTTTGGATCCATTCATCTAGTGAGGGGCATCTGGGTTGGTTCCATAATTTAGCTGTTGTAAGTTGAGCTGCTATGTACATAGATTTTGTTGTGTCATTGTAATGTGCTGATTTTAACTCCTCTGGGAAAATACCCAGAAGAGGCATTGCTGAATTGTATGGTGGATCCATCCTAATTTTTTGAGGATTCTCCACACTGCTTTCCAGAGTGGCTGTACCAGTCTGAATTTCCACCATGTGCTTTGTTTTTTTAAATGAAAAAAATGTGGAATTTTTTTTCCAGTTGGAAGTAAGACTATCATCTAGGTTTTTTTTTTAATGTTCTAATTTTTTGTTTATTTATTTATTTACTTTTAGTGGACAACTTTAAGAGTTTTTTTTTTAATGGGATAGAAACAGACTTTTAAATATATGATTAAAATTTAAATAATACCTTCTCGCAAAAAAATCTTAACTTTAACAACGTTCTGTCTTCTATGGCATCAGAGTTAAAACTTAGGGAAATATGCAGTATGAAAAGATAAATTTTTCTTAGAGATGAAGGCTAGAAGTAAGAATGTAGGCTTTCTCTAATATCGTGGATACTTTAATGATTTGGGGAACTCCATGACTCCTTGTGAAATAAGTCACATTTAGAACTGAGATTATGAGAGAAAAGAAAAGAGAAAAATCAAGGCATATGCTTAGAGGTGTGAGTCATTAATGTTTTATTCATACATAGAAGGAGCACACACCAAGGAATTGAAGGAAACTTCATAGGCATTAATCAACATGAGCCGTCCTCTGGTGAAAACAACAAACACAGAGTGTTTACTTCACCCTGATAACTGGAGGCATAGTGATTAAAGCTACTTATGTATATGGGAGTCCCCCCTGAAAATCACATGACTAAGTGAAAATTAAATGGATGTAATTAGATAAATGTGCTTTTACTTTTGTTAAACATTTTAATTCCGAAAAGAACCAGATATTCCAAATAATTCCCATTAAACAATAATAAATTATACTTCAGAGGTTTTTTTAATGTGTTTTTTTCCCAAATTAACTTAATTTGAAATAATGTTGCAATTTCTTTCTTTCAAATATTTTTTCATTTAGATAATTCTTTGTCTTCAATATCATTTTCAGTTGTATGTATCAAAATCTTATTGGAAATGGAACACATGTTATTTATTTACTGAAAAATCAATCTGATAATTTCTTATGTCTTTTGGAATTATAGATATTAGATCCTAGAAAAATCAGATTTCAAAATATCAAACAAAAATTTGCATTGGTCAGAAAGATCTAAGAAAGTGTAATAAGTAAAGGTTTGAAGGCCATTGGTAATAATTAAGATGGCATTATCTGTAAGATAAACTGATAAAGAAACATTACACTATAAATTCCTGACTCCCACACAAGATTTCTTTGCACAGATTTAAAGTGTTTGCCAAGGATGAAATTAAGATCAGCTCACCTAGCGAATGAAAGAGAATTATGCTTTGGCTCCATTTGCTATTACTCTCATTCTCACCTTGGTCAAATAGCTGGCAGAGACTGCAGTGCTTTTAAACAGGTCACTATCTACAGAATTGATCATGTAAAAGCATATCTTCTTTTTTCTTCTCTTACTCTCAATTGTCACAATTCAATAATTTATCTGCCCATTACAACTCCACTTACCCTCAAGATCTCTAACAACTCTAATCGTCACAGCATAAAAAATTCAAAGATCTGTATTTTTTTTCAATTCTTCATTGGATTTCAATTTTCTTAATTGCTTTCATTGATAGAATCCTGCTTGAACAGATACTATTTATGTTTTTGATTTTGGGTTTGGTTGTTTGGATACTGAGACTGAAGTTAGGGCCATGTCCATGCTACACAAGTTCAATGCCACTGAATTACACCCCTAGTAATATTTAATATTTTGGCAATTATATTAGATTTGACCATTTCTATGACTTCAGGACAAATTATTAGGAAACGAGGCAGATTTTACTAATTTTTTAGGAAATAAAACATAGATATTCTCTAAAGAAAACAATTTTTTAAAGTAGCTATTTTTCTTAAAATTTCTTTAGCTACATTATCATCACAGGGTTTTATTAAGCTTTTTTTGATCCCCACATCAGCCTCATACCTTTCTCAAGATATTTGCTGTCCCTCAAGTTTATGAATGTTTGTTTGTATTTACTGATAATCAAAAGAACTTGAAGAATTCCCAAGGACTTTTCATCACTTCAAAAGAGCTTCTTCAGGGCTGGAGTGGTGCTTCAGCGGTTACCATGCCTGCCTGGCATGTACAAGTACACGGGTTCAAACCCCAGGACCCACGTATACAACTGAGTGCTAGAGCAATGAAGGCCATGTGAAAAACTCTATAAAAATCGATTCTCTCTGTCTCTGTCTCTCTCTCTGTCTCTGTCTCTCTCTCTCATTGTTCCTCTATCTTAAAAAAAAAAAAAGTTCAGCCCCTCTGGAAAGCAGTTTGGAGAATCCTCAAAAAACTAGGGATGAGCCCACCATATGATCCTGCTATTCCTCTCTTGGGTATTTTTCCAGGGGATTTAGAATCATCACATTACAGTGACACAGCGAAATCTATGTTCATAGCAGTTCAATTTACAATAGCTAAATTATGGAAACAACCCAGATGCCCCTCACTGGATGAATGGATCCAAAAACTATGGTACATATATACCATGGAGTTTCACTCAGCAATTAGAAACAATGATATTGCAGCCTTTGAAGGTAAATGGATGGCTATGGAGGAAATTATGCTGAGTGAAATAAGCATAACCTAGAGAACCAAGAGTCGAATGACTTCACTCATCTGTGGAGGCTGGTGCCAGACCCTGGCCACTGAGAAAGGAGGTCTAGTATCATGTTTTAAATCCGGATAAGTTATAATATCATAGAACCTAAGGCATTTGTAGATTGTATTGGGCAGGAGTGGGGAGGGAGGGATAAGGGTGGGTAATTGGGGTGGGCTCTTGAAAGTAAATCTAATTTTCAGAATTTATATATATATACATATATATTATATTATTTCATTAGAAGCTTGTTTGATTGTTCAATAAAAAAATTTCTGAATAAAAAAGTTCAATTTTATAAAAAAAAAGAGCTTCTCACACAACCTTATTTGACACACATGAAAAAATGCTGAGAAATAATAGACTTTGATGTGAGTAGAAGAGATTAGGTTTGAATGATTTGTAATACTACCAAGGTATTTATTCTATTTTTTCTTTGATTTATACTTCTTTTTATAAAATACAGTAAAACCTTAAAATCCACTAAAATTTATTAAATAAGAAAAAAACATAAAATAGGTGAAGCATTGGGCAAATTTTCATAATCCAAAAATTTAATACCTTTTTATTTTTAAAGAGAGACAAAGTGAGAAAGAGCTAATTTTTATTTTTTTATCTTTTTTTTTTTTGGTTATTGTTCATTTCTTTATTTTTCCTGCACTTAGTTGTGCATGTGGTGCTGGGATTTGAACCCAGCTCCTCACCCATTCCAGGCAAGCACTGTACTCCTGAGCCACCTCTCTGTTCCAATATAATAGTTTTTTAAAAGATTCCCTAACAATCACACCCAAAGTTAGAATTGGAATATTAATTAGAATTAAAATTAGATCTGAAACTGAGTATTTTTGCAATGTGTCTCTTTTACCCCTTATGATATTCTGGCTTATATACAAGGGTTAAGGCTATTAGTTTTTAATAAATTTCAGCACTTGGTAGTGTATTGCTTTTATTTAGTTTTTCAGAAACATTTTCACTATTTTTAGATATTCAACATTATAAAGCCTGAAAAAATGCTCAAGCTCTAAAAAAGAAACAATTCATAGACATAATAGAACAACAATGTGTTAATAAAATAAATTTAGCAGAATTGACACATTAGACTATTGAGTCTTCACTGTAAATATAGTATATCCTGCTCTTTATTCAGGGTACACTTCATTATTGAAAATATACTTCCTATGGGACATAGTGATGTATGCCTTTAATCCCAGCAGCTGTTGAAGCTGAAGCAGGAGATAACAAATTCAAGTTCAAAGTCAGTCTCAGCAACTTAGTGAGACCCTGTTTCCAAAAATTAATTAATCAATAAATAAAAAGATTGGGGATGTTGCTGAGTGGTTCCCTTGCCACCCCAGTTTCAATCCTGGTATCAACAAACAATCAGAACAAAACATAAAAACCCAGAGGTTTCATAATATCCATTTTTTCTCAGATGTAAGAATAGTGAAAAATACCTTATTGATATTTGCTATTGAGACCTTATGTGTTTACAATTTCTGTTTTTGCTTATTTTAGGAATATTATTATAAATTTTTTACTTCCAGCATCATATTAACTTTCAAAAATTCTTTAGCTATTGTTACTCCTTGACTGTTTTACTATGTAAAAGATATAGTATCTTTATATAACAATATATATATATTCCTAATCCTTAATAATTTTATAAATTATTTTTATCACTTTTAATTTTACATATCGATGATGTTCAGTGTGATATGTCATGCAGGCATATAGCTACTACTGATCTAATCCAACCTCCCTGCATCCCCAGCTCAACCTTCAAATCTCTATTTACATTCTGGTTGACTTTCATTTTTAGCTTTTACATATGAGAAGAACATTTATTACTTGTCTTTCTGTGTTTAGTTTATTTCATTTACTGTTATGTCCACGGTTCCATACATGTTTCATGTCTCTGGGAGAATACCAGAATCTGTCTTTGTTGATTCATGAATTTAAAAGAAAATATTTCTAATGTTTTCTTACATATTATTATAATTTCTATAACTTTTTTTACATAGACATTCAGGTTAAAGAATTTCCAGTATTTATACTTTACTAGACTTTGTTTTATCATTTAAATTTTTTGAAATGTCTTAAATGGTTTTCCTTTTTCCATCAAGTAAAATACTGGGTTTTTAAACTTTTTTTCTGTTTTTCCCCCCATAACCTATATAAATGTCTATATATATATATGTGTGTGTCACAAGAAAGCAGGGAGCTGAAACTCCAAATCTTGGTTCATGTGTTCCAACAAAAGAAAATTTAAAGTCAGGCATCAGAAGCCATGCAAGAGAATTTTATTATAAGCGAAAGAGAGGTGAATGTAAAGTAAAAGCAGAGTAAGGCTCAAGCAGGGAACACTCTCAAGAGAGAGAGAGTGAGCCATCTCTGAGCAGAGAATGACAAAGGAGGCAATGCTGTCTCCAAATTTATTACTGTCTGATGGTTAATTTGAAAATTGGGGTTCTCCTTCAGCATCCTCTGCCAATCAGGTGTTCAACTCCTCCTTCACATTGGGCGGTGGAGTTTTTACCTTAGTTGGTCCTCTCCAGGACTGTCCTTGTGGCCATCCTCTTTAGGGGGGTTTCATCTAAAAGTCAATCCCATGATAATGTGGGCATTGGGGTCAATAGTGGTCAAAAGTTACCTCAGTGCACTTGCGCTATTAAAGAATACCCCCTTCTGAGCTAATAGGAGAAACCTGTCCCCAGTAGCTTTTAGCTTCATCTCAACTTTTATGGGGACTGTGAAGAGATAGTCCCATAGATCCTTTGTTCTTGAGGTATTCTCCCTCCCCATTATATCTTTTGCATTTTTTTATCCTCAACATTTGTGTACTAATGTTTTTCCATAGCTTATCTTCCCTGGCAGTAGCTCAAAGAAAACTTCAAGAGTAAACCTGTGGTCTTTTCAAGCATTTCACTGCTCATTGCTAGCTACTACCTAACATATGTGTACATTTTCTAGAATTAAATGATTGCATAAGTATTATTTGGCTTCTTGGGTGAGTAAAAATTGAACTACATATCTGATTTCCCCCCAGATCCCTCTCTATCCTCCCTTCTTCTCCTCTCCCTCCTGCCTCCTTCCACTCCTCTATATCTATGGTTCCCCTAGATTATGTGTTGCTTCAATTTTTGTTGAGCCTAGAACACACATTTAACTATCTTTCACCCAAGCCTGGGTTCCGTTCTATCTTCCACAAATGAGAGAAAACATTTGACCCCTGAGTCTCTAGATTTGACTAATTTCTCTCAGCATAATGATTTTTAATTGCCATCCATTTACCTTCAAAAGCCATAATATCCTTGTTTCTAATAGCTGAGTAGAACTCCACCTAATTTTATTTCAATACAACTCTTGAAAAGCGAATGATGACTCAGGTAACTCAATACTCAGTATTGTTTAGCACTCTAAAAAATGGCATAAGTCAAGGACTAGTAATAATCAGAGGGAAAAAGATGAAACATTGCTGAGACGTAATTTTCTAACCTTAAAAATTCACTTGGCTCCTGGGTGCAGTGGTGGTACTTGCCTCTTATCCCAACTGCTTGGGAGGCTAAGGCAGAGGGATATCAAATTTGAGGGAAGCCGTGGTAATTTTGCAAAGGCCCTAAACAACTTAGTGAGACCTTGTTTCAAAAATAGAAAAAAAAAGACTGGAGATGTGTTAGAGTTCCCCTGGTATCAGTCACTGTAGTGCATCCCCAACCCTAACCCTGGCAAAATGGCACTAGGCATTTTCTTTGAAAAAAAATTCCCCCCAAAATTCATCTAGAATTATAATTAGAACACTGAAAAGCATTCAGAATATTTTTTAAACAACTTCAAGTAATTTACAAGGCTTTCATAAGAAATATAGGACTTTATCACAAAAACAGATTGTATTGAAGAATCTATAAAATTTAGATAATTGAAGAGGCATCCTGTGTTTTAGAGTGGAATAAGCTGTTATATTAAATTGTATTAATAAATTGTATTAAAGAAAGGGTTGTACATATAGAGATATAAATTGTGAAATTGCCAACTTTTCAAAATATTTGAAGGAATTCTTTCTAAGAGTCATATGGAAGAGTAAATGCCTAAGAATATAGAAGACATTATATTATTTTCCCTCATTTATTAAATTTTATTGAATTTTAAAATGTATTGTTATATGTAGTATGTATGTAGCTGACTTTTTAATTGAGGTGCCTCCACTTTTTCATAACTGTTTTATATGGTAGAATTATGTGATTATTAGTTTATCTAATTTTTTCTACCATCATTTTTTGTGGTTTTTAGCATACATTATATTAACTCCCAATTCTTACAATAATTTCTTTTCCTTTATATTTCATTGATGAATTTGTTTTTATGTATACCCTTCACTATTTCTTTTATATTTCAGTGAGGAGTTGGACGCAATTTATTGTAATTCTCTGTTTCACTGGTTGTCCTTCCTACTGACACGTATAGTTAAATTTAAAGCCCAAATTGTTCAGTAACTACTCAACCTTCAAATTAAGAAAACCTGCACTTTTATTTATTGCTTAAATCATTTAACATTTCTTTGCAAGCCTTCCTCACAAATTCATTGTAGTAAAAACCTTGGTCACACTTGTTTCTAAATAACTGATTTTATCAGATTATTTTATTTTATAGATGCATTCTCTCCATTACTTCCTTAAGGATACACCTCTGCTTATAAAAGTTAATCCCTTTGTAGTTCTTCCAGTGAAGTGCTGTATACAGTAATGTAACTTATTAAGTACAAGTCTCAAAATGCCTTTAGTTTTGCTTTAATTTCAGCCTGCTGTCTTTCCAGGATATGGATTTCAACCATGCTTCAGTCCTTTGAATTAATCAGTTTCCTCAAACCCATGACTGACTTCACAAACTACTACTCAATTTACTCCAAAGCAAAAGCAACATTTAGCATTCTATTCAAGCTCAGTCATTTCATGCAGATACCATACCCTGATGACTGCAGTCTTCCGTAATTACTCTTTATCTGTGAACTAATCAAAGTGCCATCAAAAAGGTAATTTGTTCTCTAGTCTAAAACCTCTGTCAGAGAAGGGCTATAGTAAACAAATTCCCTTTCTTCCATACCTCCCAACAAATAGTTTCTGAAGGGACAGAAAATTTGTATTTATATAGACTTTAGTAAATTCATCAGAGCTGCCCTTTCTTCATTTGAATCCTAAAAAGTATCATCTCTAATAAGGCTACTTGCCCAGTGTTAATTAGTATAGAATATAAAGGGCAGATTTTTTCATTTGCCATCCAAGAAATGAAATTGCCACTCTAGCTGTCATATTCTGTCCCACCAAGTCAAAGAAGATTGTGTAATTCCCAATTTGCTGGGCTTCAACATGCAATGCATTGAGAGCATTGCATCAGAAAGAGGAACTCATTTGCTGAAAACTGCCTCCTGAGGACACATGTGACCAAAATGGCTCCTGACACCCTAGTCAGGGGTGTCACCTTGAAGTCATGACACCTCTTTGGACCGCCTGATGGGATAGGTTAAATATACCTTCCGCCCTCGTGAATAGCTCATGGTCCCCATTGCTGCATATGGAACTGCTACCTGCATGGGCTCTCCACCCCTTGCTGACCTTTCCTTTCATTGGTCCCCATACTCTTTATAACCACATGCACTTCCTCAATAAATGAGTTTGTGCTGCGACTGGTCTCCCTGACGCATCTGATTGTCCTCCTTAGGGAGGGCTGGGAACGGGTGGTCAGCTGACCCTTGCCTCTCTTGGCCACCTTGGTTGGAGCTTGCTTCTCTCCTTCTAACCTGTGGGTCAAGGGGAACACGAGAGGGTAAAAACCCCAACAACTGGTGCCCAAACAGGGACTTGAAAGGAAGCAAGGAACTGAAAGTATCGGTGAGCCAAGCCAAGCGTGTTTCAAGGTAAAGGTATCCCTGAAGAGATGGGGCAATCTCATACTAAACACGAAAACCCAGCTCTGAAAGCGCTGGCTAATTTGTTTGGTCCAACCCCCCTGCCCCAGAAACCACCCAACTCACCACATTGGGAAGCATTTGCTGAGGAGACTTGATCACACCCATCGGCCCTTCCCAAGGTGATGGGCTCGGAGGAGGATCCTTTAAACCCCGTCGATGAGATATTCGGGAGCTCTCGGCCCCCTTCCTATTGCCCATCTTCCCCTAAGAGATCCCACTCATTCTCTATCTTTGAGGGATCATAGAGATCCTCTGAAAGTGTTGGAAGTTCGCTCCCCTCCCAAGAGGAAGCACTACCACCATCTTATACTGACAGCGGGAGAGAGAGTATATCACCGCCATCTTATAACCAACAGCTACTGGCAGCTACTTCCAAATGCTGAGACAGATCTCATAGGTCATGCTGCTTCCCCTCCTTGCCAGACCTTCCCTGTAAATGTTAACCCAGGGGGCAATAGGCCCGCCATTTGGTATCCATGGAAAGCCAAAGACCTAAAAGAATTAAAAAAGGTTGTTTCAGAGGATGGGCCCAATTCTCCTTGGGCCAAGACTATTCTTTAAGGCCCAGCCCATCATCAATGCACCACCCAGGTTTGGAAAAACCTGACCAAAGCCATCCTCCCTGGCCCCCTGTACCTCAAATGGTACACATTCTTTAATGAGGAGTGTCATGTCCAAGCGGAATGGAATCAGGCGGCTAACCCACCAATCCCGATAACCTATGGGATGCTCTCTGGGTCCAGTGATCAATTTTCTACTGGCCTCTTACAGGCTGCCATCCCTTCCCCATACCAGGAACAGGTGCGCACCTTGGGGCTGACTGCCTGGAAGAAATAAGAGGAGGGACCTTCAGAACCCCCCATCGCTGGTATAACTCAAAGGGATACTGAGGACCTGGCAACCTTCATTGAGAGGGTAGAGAGGAGTCTACAAAGAAAAGCCCACCTGGGTCCCAAAGGGACCAATTTGTTAAGATGTTAGTTTGGGAAGGAATGACCACTGACCACAAATTGGCATGTGCAGGGATGAAGGATCAGTCAATGGGGCAATGGATAGTGGCTACCAAAGATGGTGGCACTCAGGCTCGCCAGTCCCAGGCCCTGGTTACTGCCCTACAGGCCCAGATGGCATCGCTAACTGAAGCACTTACCACCACCCTCAATGTTACAAATAGGGCTCAAAAGGGAGTCTGCTATGGGTGTGGACAATGGGGCCATTTTAGGAGGGAGTGTCCATGTGCCAGTCAGGGTGAAAAGTCCCACAAGGGTGTCTCTCAAACCCAGCTAAGGGGCATACTCCTCCCAAGATACCCTGCCCCCATTGTAAGAAGGGGTTCCATTGGAAGAAAGAATGCAGATCTAAATTTGACATAGAGGGGAACCCTTTAAACTGATTGAGGGGCACTCTCCAGCCACGTCACCTAAAGGAGGCACCTCTTATCGTAGTTCCCCCCAGGCCCATTGGATGGTGCCCATTATCCCAGGGGTTAGACCTAAAATGGACATTTTTATTGGGGGGGGGGAATTCTGCTTCCTGATTGACCCTGGGGAGGACCATACAGTACTGAGAAAGGAGGAGGTTCCTCCCCAATGGAAGTTAGTCCCAGGGCCCCAATTGCTGAGGGTGGGAGGAAATACTATATCAGAGGAAGCTAAAGAGTGGCTTGCCTGGCAAGATGTAGATGGCAGCCGGGGAGAAGTGTGACCCCTTGTGGCCTCTGACCTGTCAGCTAACCTGTTAGGTCAGGATATATTGGGAGAGGCCGAAGTCTACATCACCAGGGATCATAAGGCCCTCTATGATGATATATTAGAGGATGAAGAATATCAGCAACAATTTAACCTGCCTGGCCCGTTCAGTAACTATAGGGGAGATCCCCTGTTTGAGGCTACAAGATAAAATGCCCCCACACCTCCTGCACGGCCCCACCCCAAAGCCTAAAAGTCACTGTTCTTATGGTGCCTGCCATTCAATGGCTACCAGGCCCCCCTGTATGGGTGGAACAGTGGCCTCTTCCTATAAATAAATTAGAAAGACTAAAAGAGATAATTTCTGAGCAGCTAAATTTGGGGCACATTCAGCCCTCCTTGAGTCTGGAATACCCCAGTATTTGTGATACAGAAGGCTTCAGAGAAATGGAGGATGTTACAGGATCTAAGGAAAATCAATGAGCAGATGGTACCAGTGGCAGTCCCCCTGGGAGGGCTGCCATGGATCCCTGCCATTCCCCAAAATCTATCTCTCATTGTGATTGATATCAAAGATTGCTTTTCATCTATCCCCCTTGATCCCTGGGATTGTGAAAAGTTCGCATTCTCTGTCCCATCCTCCAACTTCCAGGGACCAGACCATAGATATGAATGGGTGGTGTTACCACAGGGGATGGCTGGCTAACAGCCCTGCCTTTTGTCAACATTATGTATCACAAGTTTTAAAACCCCTTCAAGGACAATCAGACATTGCTCTGTATGTGTACATAGATGATATTATTCTTGGAGCATCAGATGTTATAACTTTGAGTGCAGCTTATAAGGAGCTCCAAGACCTCCTACAACATGGGGGGTTACATATATCTAATGATAAAGTTCAAATTTTGCCCCCCTTTAAAATTCTTGGCACCAAACTCCAACTGGACTCTGTTTGTCCCCTTAAGCCTCAGCTGCGGTTTCCGTCAACTTACACTTTAGTGGAATTACAAAAGATACTAGGGGAATCAAATTGGTTGAGACCTTGGCTTAAGTTGCCTACCGAGGAATTGACCCCTCTCTTTGACTTGTTAAAAGATGAGGCTCCCACAGATGTCATTACTGTGACTCCAACACATCAATTAATATTTCAAAAAATCCAGGCTACATTGGATGATGCTCTACTGGCTCGTTACCAGCCTGAGCTCTCAACATGCCTCTGGGTTCTTCCTGGGACGCACCTGTCCTCAGCAGCAATTACTCAATTAGGTGAGCCCCTTCAATGGATACATGCCTAGGTGGGAGGAGCCCCTCTAGTTTACTCCCAGCTTGACCAGCTAGCTGATTTAGTGATCAAAGGTAGAGATACAGCCCAGAGACATTACGGGAGGGACGCTAACGTTCTGGTAGACCCCTATCGTTTGTCAGATTTCGATTGGGTAAAAAGAAATCACAATCAGGTGGCTTGCGCCCTTGAGGGTTTCATGGGCCACAAAGATTGTCATTGTGGTATGGTACTTCACGATGGGTTACTTCATTTTGTAAGCTACAATGGACCCCCCCCCATGCTTTTTTCAACCAGGCCCATGTGGGAGCCACTAATGTGTTCACAGATGGGGGGGAAATGGGATCAGCTGCAAAAATATACCCCACTGCCACAAACCAAGGTAAAAAGCAAGTCTTGCATTACTTTGAACCAGTCACGGGATCTGCTCAATTTAAGGAAATGTATGCCGTTGCTTTGGCCTTGACTTATGTCCAGGATATGATGAACTTATTCTCTGACAGTTTATGTGTAGTCAACCTGCTCCCCACTTTAGTATTGGCATATATAAAATTGGATAAAAATCCCATCACCCCTCTGATGATCCAGGTATGATCCTTATTACAAGGTTGGACCAAACCTATTTTTCTGCAACATCTCCAGGGAAACCAAGGACTGCCTGGATGGCTAGCCCAGGGCAATCAAATGGCCGATTGCCTGGCTACCAGTGGAATCATGATAACCACTGTCCAGCCCAATAGAGATTTCCATATGACCCAAGGGCTCCATGAACTTACACACATAAACTGGAGAGGACTACATCAAAGATTTCCCTTGGTGCCTGTTAAAGACCTTAAAAGGATCATAAGAACTTGCAAATCATGTATACCCTTTTCACAGGTTCCTCCATTTCAACCCCCAGGGGTAAACCCTAGAGGCCTCAAGCCTAATATCATTTGGCAAACAGATGTCACTCACTATGCTCCCTTTGGAAAGTTAAAGTATATATTTATGTCTATAGACACATATTCCTATGCTTTCTGGGCTACTGCCCATTCTGGTGAAAAGGCCCAGACATGATGAAAGTCATTTCTTACAATGCTTTGCTATCTTAGGACTACCCTCTCAAATTAAAACAGATAACAGACCCTGCTTTATAAGCAAAGCACTACAAGAGTTCTTTCAGCTCTGGAATATCAAACATATCACAGGAATACCTTATAACCCAAAGTGCCAAGCCATCATTGAGAGACACAACAAAACATTAAAAGATCAATTGATAAAACAAAATGGGGAAAACAACCCCCATGATCAACTGAGATTAGCCATGCTCACACTAAATATTTTAAATTTTTCAAAAGATCAACCCCTAACAGCTTTTCAAAAACACTGGTCTAATCAGACACCTTACATAGAAGTGGAAGTCCAATGGAGGGAACCCCTCACCAGGGCATGGCATGGTCCTGATCCCCTCATTACTGTGGGAAGAGGATTTGGATGTGTGTTCCCTGTTGATGAACCAAGTCCAATTTGGGTTCCCGCAAGAGACCTAAAATATTGTTCAAAACCACAGGATGATTGCCCAAGAGCACCCTCTCTTGAGGAGTGATTCTCTGTTCTTTCATTATCTCTCAACTACCCCTACGGAATCCCTCTGAATGCCACCTTGCCACATTAGGATTTTGTTCCCGTTACTAGACTATTGTGGCCCTCCTCCTCCCTGACATTGGAATCCTCTCTAATAATCAATCCTTACCCATCCCTGCTATAGATCATTCCTCCTCCAGACATCCTTGGGCCCTCTCTGCTGTCCCCATATAAGCTTGGGGGTGGCCACGGGGGTGGAAACGGGTTTAGGAGGTCTTGGTTATTTGGGTTTAGGGTGATCCCCCCTCCCTCTCTCCCCACCCCCTACTGAAGGGCCCGCCAGCCCTACAGGTAAAAATGCCTGAAGTGCTAGGGTGGTAGTCAATGACGGGGAAGACCCCCATGAGGGGGCAACCTAAGACAGGCACAACCTCAAGTAGGGCATATACCTGCTGATAAAACAAAAAGGGGGAAATGCTGGGCTTCAACATGCAATGCACTAAGAGCATTGCATAAGAAAGAGGAACTCATTTGCTGAAACCTGCCTCCTGAGGACACATGCGACCAAAATGGCTCCTGACACCCTACTCAGGGGCGTCACCTTGAGGTCGTGACGCCTCTTCAGACCGCCTGATGGGATAGGTTAGATATACCTTCCGCCCGCCCTCGTGAACAGCTCTTGGTCCCCATTGCTGCATATGGAACTGCTACTTGCATGGGCTCTCCACCCTTTGCTGAACTTTCCTTTCATTGGTCCCCATACTCTTTATAACTGCACACACTTCCTCAATAAATGAGTTCGTGCTGTAACTGGTCTCCCTGACGCATCTGATTGTCCTCCTTAGGGAGGGCTTGGAATGGGTGGTCAGATGACCCTTGCCTCTCTTGGCCGCCTTGGTTGGGGTGTGTTTCTCTCCTTCTCCCCTGCATGTCAGGGGGAACGTGAGAGGCTAAAAACACGAACACCAATTCTTCTTTGCACTCCTTTTAAGCTCTGGTTTCATGACCTAATGCCAAGTTTCCATACCCATGATAGGTCCTCCTTCTGACCCTGAATTTAATTCCAGGCTTGCAATGTTAGATGAGTTACCCACATGTGAGAATCTGCTCACTCTCTCCTCTGTAAGTATAAGGAGAAATGTATTCCTTAGGTGAGAGGGTGGGAGAAGCACATCATTTCTTCTATATCTTCAATTCAATATTCTTTCTAATAATATCAGAAGGTAACATATTAGCTTATTAAAATTGTTAGGATTTCATGGACAGTGTAAAGGAAAGCACGCAGTATAGAAAATTAATGTTAACTTGAAATCTTAAGTATTAGCCTTTTTAATTTAGGTTCTTAATTTTGTACTTTTTAAAATATGGTCATTCATCATGAATTTTAAGATTTTGTTCAAAGAAAGGTGTCATTAGGTGATTTCAATGTTTTGTGAGCATCACAGCATGCACTTACACACACCTAGATGTTATTCCCTACTAAACACCCAGGCCTAGGCTCTATAGTATAGAAATGGTTAATGTACAGTAATTCTATCACTTCATTAGTTATTGTTTTACTTACTTTTTTCATCACTGCGATCAAAACCCCAATCAAGAACAACTTAGAGGAGGAAAAGTGTATTTGGGGAGGTCTCAGTCCCTAAACAGCTGGCTCAATTACTCTGAGCCCAAGTTGAAGCAGGGACACATCCTGAGGGAAGGGCCTTGTGGGGTCAAAGGAGATCACAAAAAGTGAGGAGTGGTAAGAGGCTGCAGGGAAGATGCACTCTCTAGGGCATCTCCCCAGTGATCCACCATCTTCTGTCACACCCCACCTGCATATGATCACCACCCAGTTAGTCCATTCAAACTAGGATGGATTGATTAAGTCACAGCTCTAAGAATCCAATCATTTCACCTCTGAACACTCTGGCATCAACAGGAGCATTTCCAGGGATACTTCACACCCAAATCATAACTGTTGTCCTACATGTGTAATAGAATCTATTGCCTCTAGGCCAATGCTCAGGAAAACAGCAGAAAATTAAATCAAACGCAAAAGAAAATGATGCAGTCAAGAAAAGATACCACAGCTGGACCTGGTAGCACATGCCTGTAATCCCAGCAGCTAGGGAGGCTGAGGCAGGAAGATCGTGAGTTCAAAGCCAGCCTCAGCAACTTTGAGGCCTTAAGCAAATTAGTAAGATCATATCTCAAAAAAAATAAATAAATAAAATAAAAAAAGAGCTGGGGATGTGGCTCATTGGTTAGTTGCCTTGGTTTTAATCTCTGGTACCAAAAAAAAAAAACAAAAAACAAAAAACAAAAAACAGAAAGAGATAGAAAAAGAGAGAGAAATGCACTAAAGATAAGATGTATGTGGAGACTGGTGCCAGTGTGCCATGGAATACTATTTCATAGAAACTTTTACTGTATATAGAATATACTCTAAAATAATCATAAATTATAGTATAATAAATGCATAAACTAATAGTATCTACTCTTATGCCTCATACATAATTTTTGTGCTATAATTTTCTATGGTTGGCAGTGCACTGAGTTGTTCATACTAACTGTTACTACAAACATGTGAATAATCTATTGTACTATGGTGTTATCACAGCTAGGATATCTGGATGATAAGAATTTTCTGCTCCATTATAGTCTTATTAGGTGACCATTGTATATTCATTCTGTCACATACTGAAACCCTATTATGTTGACATATGACCTAATTAAATGTGATAGTATTTATCATTTAAACTTAAAATTTGATTATTTCTTTATAGGTATCTTTGCATATAAAATAGGGTTACTGTATATATCATTTTATTGATGTAGTAATTTGACAAAATAATGTAACAAAGTTTTACAATCATGAGACAGGATAAAAATCACCTAATATGTGTGTTAAAATGCAGAATTGGTGTCGATCCAGATATTTTTGTGCAAGATCTGAAACAAAAATTAAAAAATACATTTTTAGCAAGAATAATCGTGATTTTGATTTTAGTAACCAGTGGTTATTTGGGTAATCATTTCTGTATAAAAATTTATTAGCATAATGTCTGTCACATATTAGGGATCCTATAGATGTTAATTAGTGCTATTTCTAAAGCATTGGAACTGTAATGTGTGATGGGTAGCACCTGTAGGTCCTTTGTCACTAGTAGGTGTTGGAAACCTTTTTTTCCCCCAGGGTAGAGCTGAAGTGCAAATGATCTGCATGCAAGGACACAAGGCTGAGGAGCTTGGTGACCAGATTCACCTGGCTGCAGGTGGAGGCTTTACTGGGAAAGACACTGGCTCTTTCATAGATGTAGAGAATTAAGGGGACAATGACCTAATAACTTAACATGTTTGCAGCTATCTCCTGTTGATTGATTGAGGGTCACATGTTTCCTTTCTTGTGAATAAAAGCGTGTGTTTCAGAAGCCCAGGGCCTTGGTTCTGTATATCAGGGTGCCCCTGTTTTCCTTGCACTTTTAATTCCCTTACATTCTCTCTCTGTCTCCTTTTTTTCTCCATACCACATCCTCACTTTTCACAACCACAGGACACCTGCAAGCTGGTAAAGTGATTTGCCAAGTTTATATGCAAAATGACTCATCTTAGTCTCTCCCCTGTTCTAGATCCTTTCAAAAAGTCATCACCCTTGTGCTGAGTGTCTGATCATGTTCTCACATTATGAGACTTACATTCTTCTGATTTAATGCAGATGTGCTCAAGGATAATCCCATTCCATTTGTACTTCTCAAAATTAGGTCCTAAAATATTCAATCATATTAGGACAACACAGACTTCACCAACTTCAGGTGTACTTCTCTGCAGTTTGTATTTCTAAACACCTAATGGTAAATGGTTTTAGAAGCTAATGAAACATTCTTCTTTTGGTTGTCTTCTTTTTCAAATGTCTGAAAATAATTACTATTCTTTACCCCATCACTCAATTTCATTTTAGTATTCTAGTCCCATTAAAATGTTCTTTCACTAAGAATAAATATAGATTGTTGATCTAAATAGTTGCTTGATACCTGATCAGTTTTCACTGAATACGACTTAATCATATTAAAATAGCTAGAATAATAAAATATTTGGTTGAATACAAATTGCATAGTAGATAATCTAGTATTTCATATCCTTGATTTTCTATGAACTGGAATGGTAATAATTGGAATTGTGGAATGTAGTTTGATTTGATTTCAAAAAAAATTTTAATGGAACTTTTCAGAAGTTTAAACCAGCTGCTGCCAACATTGACTGTAAGCATCATCTTCTATTTTTTTTTAAGTGAAAATATAAGTCAATGTGTAAGTGATCATTTCCTTGACTATAAGTACAAAAGTTATTAGAATTGAAATTTTAAAAAATGCCTTATAAGTAGTTAACTTTTTGGAAAATGTATTTCTGAAAATTTGTCTTAAGGTAATTATTTATTCATGGAAAGAAAATACAGGAAAGGATGTTTCCTGGTCATAGAAAATCCAGAAGTATGATGATGGTTGTTAAAAAAAAATGGTGGATAAGATCAAAAAGAGACTTTGATTACTTCAGTGTTGTACCCAGGTTTATCTCTGCCTTTGAATGATCTTATGGGACCCATTGACTCTGGATTATGCCCAGGTGCCAGTAAATAGAATGAGAACTGTTCTCTGGCCTCATTTTCATTAGACAGGAAATTTTGAAAGAATTACAAATGAGATTAACATCCTTTGTAATTAACCCTTAAAAGGTGGAAGAATTTAAATTATTTGTTAATATTAAATTTTAAAAGACCATTTTCTTCATTTCTTCATCCTTAAGTTGAATAAACAGAATAATTTTGAAATCAAGACTGTAAACCAAATTAGAAACATTGAACGATCATGTTTAGAGTTGAATATAGTCTCCTACATTACAATTTTGATAATTGACCTTCAAATATAATTTCTATTGATTCAACCTCCTATCCATTTTATAGTAAAATAAATATTAGATATGTAAAATGTGTATTCATACAAGCCATAGGACTTGACTGCAATGTATTTAGAAAACAGGGGAAAATCAGTATAAGATGAGGCCAAGAACTGATCCAGAATTGATTATAGGATAAGAGCATTTTCTTCCCCAAAATTCTGACTTGAATTTTCCAAAACATTAAAAATTTTCATCTAGTTGATAATGGTATATATATCAAAAGGGTCAGAGCTGGACTCTTGGTATACTACCCTATACCAACATTTCAAATCAAGATGTTTTTCTCATCCTTGTTCTTGAAACAGACTGAGTTTAAACTATGTCCTTAGACAGTAGGTCTTTGTGAGATTGCAAGCTATAGTTTAAATTTATTTAGCTTTATTTTAGTTTGTACATTTCAAGCCACATAATATGAAAAGGAATTCAAAATGTATGGTCATTTAAACTAAACTTAGTCAGCTCATATGTTTACCCTTTTACTAAAGCCTTAACTAAATCCCAGAAAATTGCCATCTCCCTTTAATTATGAAGACCTCAGTAGAGATTAAGTTCATTGAATCTTTATTTCTGTAGTAGAAAATTTGTTCTTATATAGTCAAAAAATAAAGATGAGTGGTATATTAGATAAAGTTATTCTTATGCTTGTCATTAAAATGTTACTCCTAGAATCCTGATCTTGAATGTGTTACTATAGATCAGTTTTTTCATGGATCTCAATAAATGTCTTACTCCACTAGATCTCACTTTTGCATATTTTAATGTAGCTTTTAATCTATTTTCTTTCATGATATGTTCATGAGGAGAGAGATAAATAAGAGTTGGCTTGATGGAAGACAATCTCTCAATGTACCTAGCAAGAAATAATTTTCCAAATTATTAACATCGAGCGTCATTCATGGGGTGAAACTGTAGTTATGTTAGTGGCTACACTGTTAGAACATCATAAAATCCTAAAATTTTGTTCAATGGAAGAGTAACTTCTTTATGATTAGTCCTTTAAAATCCATGTCATATAGGAAAGTCTGACGTAGGAAAGTCATCAATTTGAAAAATTCAAGGTGGACTTTCCAAACAGAAGGAGGACCAGAGTACATATTAGGTAAGAGACAAACTGGAGTATAGGAATGCTTTTAAGGAACTGTAGAAGGTATGATATAAGGAATACACTTCCACGAAAGTTGAACCTTCTCAAAAATGTTTTATATAGAAACCAACCCATTTTTCTAAGTTGGAGATAAATGTTTGAAAAGGGTGGAATCATGTACATGGCATCTCAAGGCCTCTGGACATGACAAGATAGCCCAAACCAGTGACCTGTCTTGGAGGACTATCCCATGGGTAAGGTTGTCAGTCTCATAGCTGACTTTTAGTTTCCACTTACTTCCTAAGATAGGATGAATGTCTGCCCTGAGTATACCACAAAAATACCTTAGGGAGTCAGTGTCTTCTTTGCAAGTGGAATTCAATCTGCACATTTCTTCATGGAAAATTTTGAAATTTACAATGTTTTGTTCTTTTCTTTCTTTATTTTCTGTGGGCTATAATGACACAATCTATTGTTACTGAATTTTTAAATAGTTATATTTCTATTCTAAATAAATGCCTTCGTGGAAGTCATAATTAATTTATTTTTAAAAAATGGGACAGAAATTAGACAATACTATAGTTCTGCACTGATCCAGAAATCCTGTGTACCATTAGCTAGAAAATATAATAACCATTATAATGTGATACTTCTGATGTTTTTAGTGAATATGTGTTCATACTTTATAACATGTATACGCATATATATCCTAATATAATTCTTCAAATATATCTGAGAATGTTTTATCATTTTTTATCAAAAGTGAAAAAAATGAAATGTTTATGAATTTTGATGGCTTTAGTTTGTTTTTGATACTAAGGATTGAACCCAGGGTTGTTTAGTCATTGAGCCATGATCCAGCCCTTTATATTTTTTATTTTGAGATAGGGCTACACTAAGTTGCTTAGGGTCTTGCTAAGCTGTTGAGGCTGGCTTTGAATTTGTGATCCTCCTGCCTCAGTCTCCCCAGCTCCTGGGATTACATGTGTGCCCCATTGCATGCAGCACAGATGTAGTTTTGATAGAGGATGGAATCACCTTAGTTAACATCAATGATCATATAATCATAATCAAACCTAATGAAATAGAATTTTTTCTATTTCTGTTGCCAAACTGCCTTTAAGTATTATGAAGCATGGAACCATTAATTATGGACTTGCAAAAATCTTATAGAATCTTTCAATGTATGTTATTCAATATCAATGAACATGACAGAAATTTCTTATATTAACTTAAATTAATATGTATTGTATTATGGCACCAAAATTTTAAACAGAGGAAGACAAAGGAAGAATGCTTATACCCCTCCTTTTTATTTTTTTATTTTTTGCATTAATTATTTCAAAATTTACAGTGGTTCAATGTTGGGTACTGGAATTAATATGACACAGTGAGGTAGAAGGCAAATATTTCCTTTGAAAAAGTAACTTGATAATGTCAGAATCATTCCCTCATTGTTTTGTTTAAGTCTGTATAATTTATTTTAAGTATTATGCAGAAGCTAATTAATACTCTAACTTTTTAAAAAACAATTTACCCTAGAAAAATTAAATTTTGGTCACTCTATACTACTGATGAAAACAGTGATCTAAATATTTTATTACAATTTATTTTTTACTTTCAACTTCATTATTATGAGTTCCTTCTATTCAGGAAGTTTATAGAGATAATCTAGAGATAGCTAATGGTGCCTGATCCTAGAAAATAGAGTTATCTATTCAGAGAAATTCCAAATATACATATTTCCTCTTTCTTTACCCTTAAATATATCATTCATTAAAGTATACTTTCATTTAAATATCTTTTCTATTAAACATTATCATATACATGATGCTTAGCTTTGAAATTAAACAATGAATATTTGATTTTTTTGATAAGTATTTAGTGTCTGTTTGATTAAACAATGTTCTAAGCACAAAATAAAGGGTCTGAAAGAATAGCTTCTGATTAAATAATTGGTTATTCAATGATAATTTCAAAAACAAATGCAATTCAATGAATTTCAGCCCTGGAAACCAAAGAAACTAAAGCAAAAATAACAGCAACAAAAACAACTGACTTTGCTTTTCCAAAACTTAGGTTCACCAACCCATAAAAGCTCCTTATGAAAGGGTCTGAAATCACTGACACTCCACTTAAATAGGGAGAGTCACACCCATATTGAATCATGTTCATTACCTGCTGGAATCACTTTGGTTTAGATAAAAGTAGAGAAGGAAAATAAGATCAATCCAGTTTCAGCAGAGGCCACAATACACTTAGTAATTAATCAGGTGAGCCTCAGTAAGAAAGAAATAATAAAGCCTATTTTATGTACTTAAGAGATAAATTTTAGATTTCTTTTGTAAATACAATAATCAAAAGAATTACATATGCCAAATTTATTTTTAGACAGTCCTTAAAATTACTACTGTACAGACCAACATACTTGATAATTCAAATAGAGTCGTATTTTTTTTTTTCTTCCCAGAACTCATCCAATTAACTTTTCACCAATTAAACAGGAAATGGACTTGTTCAAAGATGTTCACTAGCCACGCTGGAGTTAATAATTAATAATTAATTAAATAATTAATCAGTGTTGTGAAAATATTATATTATAAAATTAATGACACATCAGAACAAAGATCAACTCTGAAAAAAACAAAAATCATGACACCCATCTCTTACCCACT
>PVKS010004060.1:0-78031 GCA_004027875.1 Aplodontia rufa
TTTAAGTCTGTGGTTTGGAAGAGAATTTTGAATGTGTTTATCTTATGGTAAGTTTCTCTTTTTTTGGTTAACACTTAACAAAAAAAAAAAAGAGGGAGAGAGTGCGGGTGTGTGTGTGAAAGAATCATTTAAAAAATTTTTTTCCATCTGGCCTTTGTTTCTCCAAAGTTGTGTCTGTGGTGCTGGCAAACGCTCTAACCGCTGAGCCACCGCTCCAGCCCCTATTAACGCTTGTTTTACTTGTAACTTTTGGCTTGAATGCCCTTGTGCAAATGGGAATTTTTTTTCTTTTTTTCCTACAGATTTTTTGTACAGTCTGTCTCTAACTGGCCTTTACATTTTAACACTGCTACTTGCTAACTTAAACCTGTTTCCAAGGTGAATCCACCTGCTGGTCCGCAGGGACACACGGTGTCCTCCCGCTCTCTGGGAGTGTTGCAACAGGTATGGGGAGGTCTTGGCAGTTTTTTGAGCGTTGGCTGGGAGGGCGGGAGTGGGGATGGGGGCGGGGTGGGGTGGGGGCCCAAGGAAGCTGTAACGGAAATAAGTTTGGTCCCCAGGGCGTGCCCTAGACCATAGCTCTTACTAGTTGGGTGACGTGGCGTCCCAGCAGCGCCCCCTCAGTCTTTGTGGCTTTCCGGCCGTACGCAACTTCCCGGAGCCTGGAATTTTGCAATCTGGGGAGACACGCAGGTGGCCACTGCAAATTTCTAGGCGCTGGACTGGGGATTCCGCAGAGCAAATTCTTGAACCTGGATGCCTCCTTGGTCGGTGCCTTACCTGGCGGGCGCGTGAAGGAAGCGCTCTAGGGTACGGCAGGCAGTTTTCCTAGAAGCCGGTCGCCAAGGACACCTCTTTATGCTGGCGACGCTTGCGTGCAGTTTCTCCTCCAGTCCAGAGCTTTTCTTAATCCGGTTTTCCCAAGAGTGTCCGAAGAGAACCGGCTTCGTTCTGGGCCACTGCATAGTGGAGAGCCGGCGGCCGCCCGGCGTGAGTAAACGGAGAACCTTATCATCTCCTACCACTCTTGGTCTCCGGGGAAGTCGGGGGATTGTCCCTGGTCCCGGGTAGAAAAGGATTCACTCTCCAGCCACCTACCTGTTCTTGGCCCCTCCCCTTGAGACTTTTTGGGGAATCACCCCTAGCAGGCTGTCGTTTCTTTAAATCCCACGATTGGACTCCATTTAGGGGTGGGGGCTTCTTTGTAGAGTCCCAAAAGCTAATTAAATTCGTGTTTATGGACTCAAATGCCTCCTCGCCTTTAATTCAGTATCATCCTACCAACGTGTATTGAACTCCTCTGTGCCAGGCAGTTTGTCCCCATAGCCTCACAAGGAGGTTGGGGAAATCAAGTTGCCTACACAATCTGGACAAGGTCCACCAGCAACTGAAGCCGGAGGAGACCTGTTGGGCCAGCGTGGGGAGGTGACAAGACCTCCATCCAAGGCAGTTGTGCTCACATGCATTCTTGTGGGGCAAGAGGCATTTATTGTGATATCCTCTCTCCTCTATTTCACTTCTGTCTTCTCCTTTAGGAGGACTTCACACCTTACCTCCATGAATGCCCTTCCTCTGGCCTTTCAAAAGCTTGGTGGCTACCTTTGCACTTCCCACATTGCATTTAACACTTTGCATTGTAATACTTCAAAAGCTTTCCAGTCAAGTTGTAATAGAATTACCTGGGTTAAATACCTGTAAAAGTAACTGGAGAAATCCACCAGGAGTCCATTCCCTAGAGATAATTAGTGGTTGTACTGGAGTTTCTTTTTCAGACATCTGTGCATTCAAACACAGTCTTTTTTTTTTTTTTTTAAAGAGAGAGGGACAGTGAGAGAGACAGAGAAAGAGAGAAACAACTTTATTTAGTTTTTCGCATGGCCTTAGTTGCTCCAACACTTAGTTGTGTATGTGGTGCTGGGGTTTGAACCCGGGTCCTCATGCTTGCCAGGCAAGCGCCGAAACCTCTGAGCCACCGCTCCAGCCCCCAAACACAGTCTTTGAAGTGCTTTTAAATGTACATATTTAAATTGGCATATATGGTACTTATGTATTTAAGTATATATATTCAGTATTTATATATCATGTAAATAAATTATACATATATAATTAAATATATATACAGCAATTATGTATGTATACAGTACTTATAGATATTTCAATATGTACATTCAATATATATATATGTATTTTTTTATCCCCCATATTTTATATGATGCTGTTTCTCCAAACTGGAGTTCTTTCTTTCTTTGATTTTTGTTTGTTTGTTTTTTGTTTTGTTTTTGTACTACGGATTGAACCCAGGGGCACTTAACCTGTGAGCCAAATCCCCAGTCCTTTTTATATTTTATTTTGAAATAGGGTCTTGCTAAATTGCGTTGAACTCAAGATCCTCCTGTCTCAGTCTCGAAGGTCACTGGGATTACAGGCGTGCCACACTCTCCTCCTCCAAACTGGTCTCTGCCTTTTCCACCTGTAAATTCCCTCCCCTTGTCATCGGTGTTTCTAATGAAAGGTTTCTTTGTCTAATTACCACTGTTCTTGATTTAAATGTATCTGCAATTCATGTTTCAATTCATTTCCTTGTTCAAATGCCCTGAATCATGTTTTTACTCCCTTTTAATTCTTGGCTTAGTGATATAGTTTCTATTTTGACTATGCACATTTGAAAGAAAATTACTTCATCCGTGTGTAGATACGCACATACACGTATATGTATCTTGAATCTTTACAGATAGAAAACTGCTACCTTTTCTACCCATTGTATCTTGTTTTGTATTTATGTAACTTTGATGGTTTTCATTTCTAGCCAGTTTGTCTTTATTTGGCCATTTACGTTTTTGGCTAAAGTGAACAGTCTCTTTGTTCTTTTCTTCTTATTGATATTGGATTGTCATCTTTGTTAATTCAGCATTTATTACAAAAGATTAAGTTCTACTAATTTAATATTATATTCTGCTTGCTCAAGACTGCGTCTTCTGGGACTAGAGTGGTAGCTGGGTGGTTACGGTGCTTGCCCAGCATGTGGGAGTACTCGAGTTCTAACCCCAGCACCATGTGCACAATGAAGTCTGGGAGCAATGAAAGCTGCATGAAAAACTAAAATAAAAATTGTTTCTCTCTCTCTCTCTCTCACTCTCTCACTGTCCCTCTCTCTTAAAAAATAAAAAAGATTGTGTCTTCTGCAGTGAACCCTTCACCTGAAGAAAGGAATCCATCATCATTTTTATCTATGTACCTCAGTTTTTCAATTGGTGTTTCCCAGGGTAATGGCTTCTTTTGATCATTTTTACAAATGGGAACCAAAGCTTCCTTATCTACTACTTATAAAATTTTTGAGGTCTTGTCCATTTTGCTTTTCTTCCAATTTACTTTGGATCTCTCTTGGGCTTATACATCCTTTTCTTCCTTTTTTGTATCAAGGATTGAACCTAGAGGTGCTTAACCACTGAGCTACATTCCCATCCCATTTTTTATTTTTTCATTTTGAGACAGGGTCTTGCTAAGTGCTTAGTGCCTCGCTAAGTTGCTAAGGCTGGCCTTGAACTTGCAGTCCTCCTGACTCAGCCTCCTGAGCTGCTGGGATTACAGGTATGTGCTGCTGCGCCTGGATCCATTGTTTCTTTTCTTTCTTTTCTATTTTTATTTTTCTTTTTTCTGGAATTCTTTTTTTGTTTTTTTTTAATTGGTGTACATGTTAAAGGGGATTGTTATACTTTTCATACATGCACACATCACATATCCACTTATTACCTTCCCTGCCCTCTCCCTCAGCCCTGCCATCTGTAAGGTTGCCCCCAGTTCAGTTGGTAATTTGTGTTTGATGTGTCTGTTGTCTAAACTTATTCTTCTCTTACTCTTTCCTATATTGTACTCTAGCTTCCAGATATGAGAGATAACATTCAACATTTGAGTTTCTAGGTTTGGCTAATTTCACTAAGCATGATTTTTCTCCATTTCCATCCATTTACCAGCAAAGACCATACTGCATTTTTTTTTAAATAGCTGAGTAGAACTACATTATATGTATATATACCACAGTTTCTTGATCCATTCATCCAATGATGGGCATCTGGGTTGCTTCCATAATTTAGCTATTGTGAATTGTGCTTCTATAAACATCTATGTAGCTGTATCATGGTAGTATGCCAAATTTATGCCTTATGGGAAAATACCCAGGAGTGGGACAGCTGGGTCATGTGGTCGTTCATCCCTAGTTTTTTAGAGTCTCCATACGACTTTCTAGAGTGCTTGTATTAGTTTGTAGTCCCCCCAACAATGTATAAGGGTTCCTTTTGCCCCTGCACCCTCTCCAACATTTGTTGTTGTATGTATTCTTGGTCTTTGCCACTCTGGCTGGAGTGAGGTAAAATCTTAATGGAGTTTTTACTTGCATTTATTTCCCTGATTGCTAGAGATGTTGAGCATTTTTTCATATATTCATTGGCCTTTTACATTTCTTCTGTTGAGAAGCTTCTTCCCTCTCTTTTGCCTATTTATCGATTGGGTTATTTGTGTTTTGGGTATTAAACTTTTTGAGTTCTTTCTATATCCTGATATTAGAGCCCCGTCAGAGGTGTAGCTGGCGTGATTTTCTCTTCAACCATTCTTAATTGTTTAATTAGCTGTACAGAAGCTTTTAGTTTAATAGCATCCTACTTATTGATTCTTGGTTGTATTTCTTATGCTATGGGGGTCTTGTTACGAAGTCAGTGCCAGCTCCTACCTGGTGGAGTGTTGACCCTATTTTCTCTTCTAACAGTTGTAAGGTATCTGGTTTAATTCCTAAGTCTTTAATCCATTTCAATTTGAGTTTTGTGCAGGGTGAGAGATATGGATCAAATTCCATTTTTCTGCATATGGCTGTTCAGTTTTCCCAGCGCCACTTGTTGAAAAGGCTGTTTTTTTCTCCACGTTAGATTTTTGCCACTTTTGTCAGATATCAGATGTCTATAGACTGTGTTCTAAGTGCTCTGGTGGACCTATTAGTAAAGTGTAGTAGCACAGGGCAGTTATATATAGCATAAAGCTACACCCCTGGAGAACTGACATTGTTGCTGCCTGCCTAGGCTTTCTGTAAACAAGTTGGCTATCATTCAGCCTAATTGTAGAGTGAGTCTATTCCTTTAACCTGAGTAGGCACCAGGAATGTCAAGGGATCTAGAAGGGAGCAGCGGAGATCAGAACCTAGGGAACAGTTAGACATGTACCAGGAGATTGAAGCAAATGACGATTTTTCTTTTTCTTTTCTACTTGTCACCATTTCCCAGACTTTCCTATAGCAAGCAGGTGATGCCTTTTGTAATTAGAAAAAAGAATGCTATATAAAAATGATTTTAAGAGCTTTATATCCCCAGTATGATGCACAACTTCTGATTTTGAACACATCTGTGTCCTGAAGGGTCAATCTTGGCCCTTTATTTGATGGAGAATACATTGTATAAACTGAGCAAATATGCCTGTGGTTGAATTTTTTTTTTTTTTTTTTAAAGAGAGAGGGACAGTGAGAGAGACAGAGAAAGAGAGGAACAACTTTATTGAGTTTTTCACATGGCCTTTGTTGCTCCAACACTTAGTTGTGTATGTGGTGCTGGGGTTTAGAACCCGGGTCCTCACGCTTACCAGGCAAGCGCCGAAACCGCTGAGCCACCACTCCAGCCCCCATGTGGTTGAATTTTTAATTCAAGCCAGTTTTATCTAGATGAGCTTTAGGGAATGTTTGCTAAATCATTTATTTTCGTTTATGTAACTAATATTGAGCAATTCTCTTGGACAGAGGGTTTTTTCTTTTTCTTTTCTTTTCTTTTTTTTTTTTTTTTAAACAGAGAGAGGGACAATGAGAGAGACAAAGAGAATCAATTTTGTTTTGTTTCTTAGTTTTTCATCTGATTTTTGTTGCTTGGACACTTCGATGTGTAGGTGGTGCTGGGGTTTGAACTGGGGTCCTTGCATATGCTAGGCAAACACCATAGCTGCTGAGCCACTGCTCCAACCCGATTGTTTCTTCGTTTCTTCTTCCTTCTCCTCCTGTTTCTCCTCTTCCTTTAAAAAAATTTTTTTTATTGTGTTGGGAATTCACCCCAGACTTCTCATGTCCTTAGATTTGCTTCTTCAGCCACTTTTTATTCCTCAGGAGTTTGAGGAGGTAGGCATGGTGGTGCATGTTTACTATTCCAGTGACTTGGAATGCTGAGTCAGAAGGGTCACAAGTTCAAGGCCAGTATGGGCAATTTAGCTAGACCCTCTATCAAAATGAAAATGAAAAAGGGCTGAGGATGTAGCTTAATGGTAGAGTCCCTCTGGGTTCAATCCCCAGTATTGCAAAAATAAGTAAGAAAATAAATGAAATGAAAAGATAAATATATGTCATCTCATACAAGACGCTAGTTTTGAGAATGTTGAAAGGCTGTCCTTTTAGGGGAAAAATATTTGAAATTTTAGGCACTTTTGAGTCTATTGTAGAACTGTCCTACACAGAGGACAGGGTTGAAAATTGGGCAAATGAAAACTCTAACACATAGATTTTTAATTTTAGAAATGACTTTATCAGGATTCAGTTCAAAGGATACACTTTTATCAAAAGGTACTGATAACTGAACCTTTTGCTAAAAGGGGAGTGGATGTTTGATGACTTGGTTGATTGGAGACATTCAAAGGTGTCTGTTCAAAGGTGGGGTCCTACCAGCCTTTAGTAAACCCTGCCTGGGGGCTTACTCAGCCTCTTCCCAAAATATTGTAAGTCCCCCTGAAACAATAGCATCATTGAATTAGATGGTTGCAAAAGCTTCCTTTCACACTCTCTCTCTCCTGGATCTAAAAACCAGCTTCCAAGTGTGATACCTTAGTAGGTCACCAGTTCCATCTTGTCTCACTCTAGGTTGCTGAGGGATGATTGGGCCTTACACCTGCTGCAACAGTGCAGTGATAACCAGGCTGTTAAGGCCTGTGAAGGCTGATCATGGCAGGCCTGGCCAGGGCCGACCAATTGAAGCTAAGAGCGAGCCCATCCACCCTCAAGAACCTCCACATATGACAATACCTGACTAACTCTTGCATAGAATAAGATAAGATAAATGCCAGAAGAATACAGTGCTACAAACAGGAGATAACCTGATTTGGAGATCCAGACAACTATGGACGAGTTATCTTGAAAGATGAGATAGAATTTCAACATTTGGAGACTGTGAAGACATGTGGGCCTTTCTGGGTGGAGGAAAACACTTGAGCAAAGATATTGGGATGAAAAACACTGTCCAGGGAGCACCGAGACACTTTTGCATCTGGAGTTGGATCATGGGTTGTACAGAAGTGGAGTGATACTCTTTATGCTTGGGCTGCACCTGAGACGTTTGCCCCAGGGAGTTGGGACTTTGGTTAAATGGAGGGGGCAACTCTATCAGCTGGGTTGAGCTTCATTGCTCTTGTGACTCTGCTTATATTCCTGGATCCAGTTAAATAATTCACAATATCCTTTTGATCTAGATTTCATTCTGTGATCCATTCTTTCATTTTCTGCGGCATACACACACACACACACACACACACACACACACACACACACACACCTGTTAGGAACCAGTGAGGATATTGGAAATAATGTTAGATCCAAATTTGTAGGAAATTTCTTGAGAGTCATAGAAAGTCTGTTCTGTTGTAGTCCATTTTATTGTGCTCTAAGAAAATGCCATAGATTGGGTAATTTATAAAGAGAAATTTGTTTCTCAAAATTCTGGAGGCTGAGAATTCTAACACCAAGGTGCAGGCATCTGGTGAGGGTGGCTGTCAGCTGGTGAGGGTGGCTGTCTGGAAATGGGGAACAATGTATCCTCACATAGCAGAAAGCAGAGGTGCAAAAAAAGGAATTGAAATCCTTTGAAGCCCTCCCCCCCTTTTAAAGAAAGGGACAGTGAGAGGGAGGAGAGAGAGAAAGAATCAATTTTATTTAGTTTTTCTTGTGGTTTTTGTAGTTCCCACACTTTTTTGCATATGTGTTGCTGGGGTTTGAATCCACAACTTCAGGCATGCCAGGCAAGCTCTGTAACCACTGAGCCACCCCTCCAGCCCTGAAGGGCCTTTCTAATGGCACTAATTCCATTCACATGAAAGGAACTCTCATAGCCTGATCACCACCTAAAGACCCACTTCTTATTCCTCTCCCATCGGCAACACCTAGATTTTGAAGGGACATGTTCAAATTATGGCTGCCTCATCAAATACCTTAATAAAAAAAAATGCCTTCCAATTTTATGTCATTTAGTAGTCTTCTAGAAGATATTTGAATTTATAGCTGCAACTTTGCAAAAATCAGGAACCACACGGGTGATGTATTATTATACGTCCTCATTTTAAATATTTTGAGGGGAGAGTGAAATGGCATTTCAGACACTATCTTAGGTTTCAAATGTTTGCAGATGGAGGAGGAAAGACAGGTTTATTATATCAGCTGCTCACATTGCCACATGTGCAGCCCACATTCATGGGTCCTGCCAGCAAATGGAGAGGGCAGGAGAGTTCTGTTGTGTTAGGGATAAATGCATGGAACATCTGTGAGATGGCCACAGGGTGCGTCAGTCAGGATCATGCAATCCCCCCTCCTCTGTCTTTTTAGAGTCTTGGGACTCAGTTCCCTCCCATTCATAGCTTGTGGGGCTTCCTGATACCTGAAAGTTCCAGGTTTGCTGTTTTCTGCAGCTGGCAAGATGGGGTTAGCGCCATCACTGCCCAGAGTCGCAGGGTTGCTAATGCATTTCATTTACTTTCACACTGTGGCTCAACAAACAGGACCTTGCTTATGCCATGCCATGACCTTGGTTCAAGTAGAGAAAGGACAAAGAGTGGAATGTTAAGTGTGTCTTTGGATGGATTAACCAGTCATGCTGGTCGCGGTGCTACTGATTACAGAGAACATTCCTGCTACTGACTACAGAGACATTATGTGGTCTGGATACCAAACGGAAGTGATTGACATTCTGAGAAGGATTGAGAAGTCTGACCAAAGTTAACCACTTTTACTGTCACCTACTAGGGCGAATGCTGGGTGCCAGAGGAGTATGCTAAGTGGTTTACTCAAATTTGTATGTAATATGGAGGTGGTACAATGAAGTTACTGACCAAGGCTGTGAGAGCTCTCCCCAGGAAAGATTGTACAATAGGAGATGCCTCACTGGGGCCCGGAAAGCCCAGAGAGATTTTGCTAGGCAAATGAGGGAAGGGGGTAATCCAGGTAAAGGCATGCATGTGGGCGTAAGGGCTTGTTGAGATTTGGTCAAAGCCGAATGTGCAAGTTGTATGTCAATGAAGGATGAGACCAGACACTGGACTGTATGTGGCCTTAAATAAAAGGAAAACTGGAACCAGCAGTGGGAGATGAGGAATCGTGGAAAGATTTGAATCAAGAAAGTGAGTAGATCCAAGCTTGAACTTCAACTTCAGAAAGTTCATTCTAGTAGGAGATAAGATTGGTAGAAAGTAAGGTCAGAGGCAGGGGAAACAGAAAGGCCAGGGGGATGAGTTAGGGTGAGAGATGTGTATCAGAGAGCTCTAGCATTTAAGAAGCAGGTACAGAAAGAGGGCACGGAGGAGTGGGAGGTTAGAAGGGGGTTGGGTAGAATATCTCTGTGTGGTTCAGCCCAGGGAGAACAGTTTTGAGGAGGGATTAATGAGCAGCAGTCAGATAAAGAGGATTTATTTTTATTTTTGTTTACATATCCTAAAATAATTTTTGTTGTGTGTATTTAAAGCGTATAGCATGACGTTATAAGGCTCATGCATAGCGAGATGGTTGCTATAGGGGACCAAATGAATAGATCAATCATCCCACATAATAGTCCAGTCTCTCCTCACCTCTACCCCAATCCCCTGTGGAAAGAACAGCTATTATCTACTAATCTACTAGTTTAGCAAAAATTCTGAATACGATACACTATTATTTTTTTGAAAATTGGTATTTTTTAATTGGTGCATTATAGTTTTACAGATTGAAGGGGTTATTGTTGAACTTTTGTGCATGCATACATCCTATATCTCCCCTTTTCACCCTCTCCCTCCTCTCCCCTTCTGCCCCTCTCCATCGCCCCCCAACAGTGAGGTTGCCCCTACCTTGATTGGTAATCTTTGTTTAATGAGCCTATTGTCTAAACTTGCTCTTCTCTCACTCTTTTCTATATTGTACTCTAGCTTCCACATATGAGAGATAACATTCAGCTTTTGAGTTTCTGGGTTTGGCTAATTTCACTCAGCATGACTTTCTCCATTTCCATCATTTACCTACCAAAGCAATGATTTCATTTTTTAAAAATAGCTGCGAACTCCATTGTGTGTGTATATACATGTATATCATGGAGTTCTCAGCTATTAAAAATCATATATATATATATATATATATATACACACATATACACACATATGTACGTTTCTTGATCCATTCATCCAATGATGGGCATCTGGATTGATTCCATAATTTAGCTATACAGTACACTATTATTGGGGCTGAGCTGTGGCTCAGCAGTTACAGCACTTGCCTAGTATATGCAGGGATGTGAGTTCAAGCCCCAGCACCACATATACAATGAAGTGTTGGAGCAATGAGAGCCACATGAAAAACTAAACAAAATTGATTCTCTCTTTCTCTCTCTCTCACTGTTCCTCTTTGTTTAAAAAAATACACTATTATTAACTATAGTCCCTATACATTAGATATTTCATTTGTTCATCCTACATATTTGCTGCTTTGAATCCTTTGATCTATACCTTCCTATTTCTTCCATTCAAACCCTGATAAACCACTGTTTGTTCTCTCTATATATATTTGACTTTTATTTAGATTCCATATATAAATGAGTTCATGCAATATGACAGACTTTTCTTTGTGTTTGGTTTATTTCACTTAGCATAATGTCATCTGTGTTCATCCATGTTGTGGCAAATTGCAATAATTCTGCCTTTTAAGGATGAACAATATTCCACTGTATGGATGCACCTCGGTTTATCTGTTCAGTGGACCCTTGGTTAGCTTCCATATCTCAACTATCGTAAACCATAGTTCAGTGAACATCAACATGGGCGTGGAGATATCTTTACAAGGCAGTGCTTTCATCTCTTTTGGTGTATATACTGGAAGAAGGACTGCTGCGTCTGAAAGGACTTCTAAGTGCCCTGGATGTGGCAGCTCAGAGATCACTGAGGCCCTGACAAGAGCAGCACCCTCAGGGCTGGCATGCTAACATGAGAGCAATGAGGCACTTCATTCCTGCAACTGTTAAGGAAGTGTGACCAAGATTAATAATATTTTAATGCAACATTTAAAAAAAATCAGTGCAATCACTAAAATCCACAATGAACCAAGTATCAGATTTTTAAATAAAGGCAGTGTTGGCATTAATGACTTTTCCTTTTGCCTCAGATTCCAGACTGGTTTGGAATTGAGTGTCACAGTGTAAAGAAGATGGTGGGGACAGGGGCTCCAGGTGCAGGCATGTGGAGGAAATGGAAGTTGGAGAAACCAGGTGTAGACTCTGCCTGCATGAAGGCCCAGCTTCATGGGAAAGGAAAGGAAATGAAATAATGGTCAGTCTGAGGGACCCTTGGACTTAAGGGATTTTTGGTTTTATTTGTTGTATAAGAGAGAAGAGACCTGAACATTTTTTTTTAAGAGAGAGAGTGAAAGAGAAAGAGAGAATCAATTTTATTTTTCATCTGATTTTCATTTTTCTGACAGTTGTGTATGTAGTGTTGGGGTTTGAACCTAGGTCCTTGCTCATGACAGGCAAGCATTCTACTGCTGAGTCACTGCTCCAGCCCCCTTGAACATGTTTTTTTGAGCTGAGGGGAGCAGTCTCTACAGTAACTTGATGAAAGCATTGGTGTAAGGACTCAAAGGAGACAGGAGGGGACAAAGGGAGTTGGCCCTGGACATGCTGAAGGACAGGAGGCATCATCTGGGGCAGCGGAAAGGTGGGAGGTTGCAGGAACTCACACCTTGTAAATGACAAGCTCTCCTGACAGAAACAGCAGCAGCAGGTGGTGTTAGGGTAGGAGAAAGCAGTGCAGATGTAATCCCAGTGGCTTGGGAGGCTGAGACAGGAGGATTGCAAGTTCAAAGCCAGCCTCAGCAACTTAGTGAGGCCTTGAGTAACTTTGTGAGAACCTGTCTCAAAATTAACCCCCCCCCCAAAAAAAAAAGACAGGGCTGGTTTAGTGGTTAAGCACTACTGGGTTCAATCCTCAGTACCAAAAATTAAAAAAGCAGTGCAGGATGGAGTTGACCCTAAGGGGTATGGAAGTAGAGCTGACCAGCGTCTGGTAGAAGAACCTGCTGAACAGCAGAAGGGCCAGCTAGACGGGAGCTCACAGGGTGTGGCATGCCAGTTTCTGTGTTGCGTGCGTAATCTTTTCTCCTCCCTGCTGAGCTTTGCTCCTCTAGGTGTGTGAGTGCAGGAACTTAGAATCTGAGGCTGGGATGCAGGGTGACCAATCATCCCAATTAGCCCAGGACAGAGGACCTTCCTAGGAATCGAGAATTTTAGTGCTAAAACTGGCAGGTTCTGAGCACACCAAGACCCTTTGCTCATCTGAGGTGTCGTAGGATTGGAAATCAGAAGTCAAACAGGCAAGAGAATGAGGGTAGGTGCTGGCCAAGTACATACTGCAGGTTGGGTCTGGAGAAAAGGAAGTGAGACCTTTACCATTGTTCGTATTTCACTCACTCCTCACCTACTAAGAGAGTGCTAACTGTGAGCCAGGCCCTGGGATCTGCACAGAGGATTTAAGGGCAGCAATGAAGAAATACCCTTGTAGAACATCCTGTGCTGGCCAAGGTCTGTTGCAGCTCTATCTAGAGGACACTTCTCTCTAGAAACTACAAACTGTATTTACCAGACTCCTCTAAAGCTAAGATGTGACTAAGTTTTGCTAGGTAGATGCATTCAACCAATTTTGCAAAGGAAGCAGGTGGAGACCAATACTTTCTACCCTTAGTTTCTCGCTGGCGAGGAGGGTGGTGGTGATATGGGGCTTGGGGGACAGTGGTAGTGTCCAGGCGTCAACTTTTTGGGTGCTGGAGGCAAGTGTGACTGTGATGGGCCTCCTCCGGATCCCTGGCTGTCTGCTGTGACAGGCTGTCTTTGGGCTCATGGTGACCTCCTGGTTGCTCACTGCCCTGGTCCAGGAAAGTGGTTCTGGGAGCCTCAGGAGTCTTTGCTAGAAACTGAGCCTTAGAGCCCCTCCTCCAGCCCTGATGCTCCTTTTAGGAGCGGGTAGAAACCAACTCTGGTGTCTTATGTAAGCTTTGTTTGACATTTTAAACAACCTTTGGCAAAGGCCTCATAATTTCTACCAGAGAAATGAAACTGGAACTGGACTTAGGGTGTAGCTGCTCTTGTGAAGGTCACAGACCATTTGTAATAAGCTGGGGACTTTATGTGGGTATAGAAAAGGAGAGACAGTCACTGAATTTGAATGTACCTGAAGAAAGGGGGAATTCTTTTAAAATTCTAGAACTCACACAGCTGCCAGTTTTGTTTGGCAAGAGAAGGAGAAATGACTTTAAAATCTGGTAAAATGATTGACCGGGAAGGACTGGATCTCTGAAAGCAGGTAAGAATTGGACTTGGATAGCTCCTCTGCCTCTCCGGGTAGCGTGGGGTCCGCACAAGTCCTATAGGGCTTTCTACTACCACTGCTTATCCTTTGAACCACGTTAAATAAAATCCAACCTGTTCTTTTTGAGGCTAGCTTTGGGAAACCTAAAGGTTTAAGGTGTATCTACGTATATACCACGGAAGCTCTAAGAGCTGTTCCGAAGCTATGACATAGTTTCTATGCAGCATATACTTCGTTTTCACAACTGTACTTTTTGGTGTGTGGGGGGGTGCTGGGGATTGAACCCAGGGGTGTTAAACCACTGAGCCATGTCCCCAGCCCATTTTATTTTTTATTTTGAGACAGAACCTCATTCAGTTGCTTAGGACCTCACTAAGTTACTAAAGCTGGCTTTGAACTTTTGGTCCTCCTGCCTCAGCCTCCTGAGTCACTGGTATTACAGGTGTGTGCCACCGTGCCCAACCACAACTGTATTTCTTTTATATGGTACTTATTAATTGAACTCATAAAGGCTGAGTGCAGAAGAAACAGAAACCGTTCTTAGTTTCCAAGCCTATAAGATTTCCTTTTTTTTTTTTTAAAGAGAGAGAGGGACAGTATGAGAGAGAGAAAGAGAGAATAAACTTTATTTAGTTTTCATGTGGCTTTTGTTGCTCTGACACTTCATTGTGTACGTGGTGCTGGGGTTTGAACCCACATCCTTGTGCATGCCAGGCAAGCACAATACTGCTGAGCCACTGCTCCAGCCCCAAGATTTCCTTTTGACTTGTTATTGTATTGTGGTCAAAGAATGTGTTAAGGAAACTAGTACTTGCTCATCCAAGGTTTTGCTTTTTGTGGTTCAGTTACCTGCAGTCAACTGTGGTCTGAGAATATTAAAAATAAATACTTCAAAATTGTGCACCGCTGTGAGTAATGCAATGAAATCTTGCACTGTCCTGCTCAGCCCTGCCGGAGACATAAATTGTCCCTTTGTCCAGAGTTTCCATGCTGTATACTACCCTCCCATTAGTTATTTAGTCACTATCTGGGTTATTAGACTGATGGCAGTATGTATGCTGAAGGAACTCTTATTTTACTTAAAATGTCCCAAAAGTGCAAGAGTAGTGATGCTGGCAATTTTGTTACACTGTATTGTTATAATTAGTCTACTTTATTATTAGTTATTGTTCTTAATGTCTTAGGATGCATAATAACATAAATTAAACTTTGTCATAGGAATGTATTTTTAGGAAAAACTTAGTTCATGTATGATGACTTGGTACTATCCATGATTTCAGGCATCCATTGGGACTCCTGAAGATAAAGGTGGACTACTATGTATTTATTTTATACTTGTCACTTAACTTAATGAAGAAAAATTATTACAGATTCAGCCATTTCTCATTTGTACTATTATTGTTATTATTATTATTATTATTATTATTATTATTATTATTATTATTATTGGTGCTAGGGATTGAACCCAGTAGCACTTAACCTCTGAGTCACAACCCCAACCCTTTTTATTTTTTATTTTGAGGCAGGGTCTCGCTAAGTTGCTTAGGGCCTGCCAAGTTGCTGAGGTTGGCCTTGAAGTTGCAATCCTCCTGCCTCAGCCTCCCTAACTGCTGGGATTACAGGCGTATGCCACCACACCCAATTGTAATTGACTTTTTTTCCTTTTTTTTTTTTTTTTTTTTTTGTAAAGAGAGAGGGACAGAGAGAAAAAGAAAGAATCAATTTTATTTAGTTTTTCATGTGGCTTTCGTTGCTCCAACACTTTGGTGTGTACATGGTGCTGGGGTTCAAACCCGTGTTCTCGCACATGCCAGGCAAGTGCTGTAATTGCTGAGCCACCTCTCCAGCCCACTGTAATTGCCTTTTTAAATTGATCCTATATCTCAAAACCTTTAACCTGTTATTACTTCTAACATTTTGCCTGTATATACTTGAGCTTTCTTTTTTATAGAAAATCTTTTTTTAAATTTAATTTTTTTTTTTAAAGAGAGAAGGACAGTGTGAAAGAAAGAGAGAGACAGAGAGAATCAATTTTTATTGAGTTTTTCACATGGCTTTCATTGCTCTGACACTTAGTTGTGTACGTGGGTGTTGGGGTTTGAACCCGTGTACTTGCACATGTCGCGCAAGCGCCGTAACCACAGAACCACCGCACCAGCCCCCTGTGTAGAAAATCTTATTGCCTGTGAACAATGATAGTCATCTTTGGTTCCAGTTCTGATATTCTATTTTTTTTTCTTTCTTGCTTTACTATGATGGCTCTCTCTTTCATTATGATATTAAATAGAAGGGATGATCATGCATATCCTTCTCTCAATCCTGATTTTAAGGGGATGCTTTTAACCTGGTACCATAAGTACAATATTTTCTGTAGATTTTCCTCTTTTAAAATTATTATTAACTGTTTATAGGTTGCTGTCTGTAAGATAAATCCTTTGCTTTTAATTCAAAGACCAATTTTTTTAGGGAACTTACATCTTCATTACATAGAATCTCTACTCATGAACAAAGTACAGCTCTCCACTTATTTGGTCTTTATGTCTTTTCAATAACTTCTAGGGTTTTGCCATTAAGATCTTGCATGTCTTTTGTTAGGATCATTACTACGTGATATTTGATGCTATTATATATAGTAAATTTTAAACAACTATCACTGTAGTTTTTTTAGCTCTTTTTTTCTTTTTAATCCCCTACAATTTTACTTAACAGCTCAGCAGTGTATTGAGCAAATGTTTTTATGTGTTATTCCACATCTCTACATACATTATATTATAGCTAGAGTGTTTTTTCCCCCCAGATTATATAGCACAAGATTTCTCAGCCTCCCTGCGGAGTCTTTGGGGCTGAATAATTTCTTGTTGTGAATGTGCACTGTGGGATGTTTAATAGCCTCCCTGACCTCTATCCAGCAGATCCCATCACCTGGAGGTGATGACCAAAAGTGTCTCCAGACATCATCAAATGTCCCCTGAGGGCCAAAATTGCCATGGAGAAGAACCATTGATCTGGCACCTATGAAACTTCAGAAATTTCCCATATGTCTTTATATTTATTTTAAGATACTTATTTTAAACTCTTTCAGATCTAGGTTCCTAGGATGTGACTTCTGTTTGTTTTGTCTACTGTCATGGTGATTTTTATTTTTGTGCATAGTAATTTTTTTTCAGAAAGAGGGAGAGGGAGAAGAGAAAAAGAGAATCAATTTTATTTTTTCATCTGACCTTTGTTTCTTGGAAACTTAGTTGTGTTTGTGGTCCTGAGATTTGAACCTGGATCCTTATGCATTTCAGGCAAGCACTCTAACCGCTGAGCCACCACTCCAGCTCTGCACAGTAGTTTTTAAACATGAGTTTATCTCCTGCAGAAATTCTTCCCATCTCATATGCCCTGGGTTGGGAAGGTGGTTTTGTGTTTGCTTCTGAAGACATCATGTATTTCCTTAGTCTAGGGTAATGTTTATGTTATGTTATGTTATTTTTCAGCTTCAGTTTAAGGAAATCCCAACAAAGTAGTGATTATTTGGATCCTAGCCTGACCTTTTCCTCTTGTGCTTCTCTTTCTCGAGTGCCCAGCATCTTTAGCCACAGTTCACTGCCCCCATCATGGCCCTAGCAGACCTACACTGATATTTTGCTGCATCTATGTGGCCTGGCTCCATGTAGGATCTGTATTTTTCTTTTGATATTCTCTCTCAGTGCCAGATGCTATCGCTGAGTAATTTGGATTTTGCTGCCAAACTCTACTCCTGTTAGCACAGAAGGAAGACAGCATGCCAGGGCTCTTGCTGGGTGTGCATGACTGGCAGAAAGCAGTCTTGGGTATACTGGTTGGAGGAAATGAACTGAGTAGGTAACGTTTTTGTTTTTGTTTTGTTGTTTTTTAAGCAATTATCTAGGGACTGGAGCAGTGACTCAGCTGTAGAGCCCTTGCCTGGCATGCAGGAAGATCTGGATTGTAACCCAACTCATCACATACACAAATAAGTGGAGGAAAAACTACAAACAGATGAAAAAACAATAAAATTGATTCTCTCTTTAAAAAATTATTGAATTTTGTTCACTTTTTTTTTCAAGAGAGAGGGACAGTAAGAGAGAGACAAAGAGAGAAACAATTTTTATTTAGTTTTTCATGTGGCTTTCATTGCTCTGACACTTCTTTGTGTACGTGGTGTTGGGGTTTGAACTCGTGTACTCGCTTGCCGGACAAGCGCCGTAACCACTGAGCTGCTGCTCCAGCCCCTAATTTTGTTCAGTTTTGATGGCATTGTTATATCATTGATAATTATGAATTTAAAACTTAGAGGACTATATATGTGTGTGTGTGTATGTGTGTGTATATATAGATAGATAGATAGATAGATAGATGGACATTTTTATTTGTTATGGGGGAAATATAGAAGAGTCAAGAGACTGGGGTATGGGTGATGTGGGGGTGATTCTGGATTAGGATCAAGGGCATTTCATAGTATTACTGCATATGCATTTATGATTGTACAACAGCACAACTACTCAATTAAAAAAAGAGGATTTTTTTTCCTTAAAGAAAGTGGGGACAGTGAGAGAGAGAGACAGAGAGAATCAACTTTATTTAGTTTTTTCACATGGCTTTCGTTGCTCTGAGACTTCATCGTGCACGTGGTGCTGGGGTTTGAACTCACGTACTTGTGCATGCCAGGCAAGCTCTGTAACCACTGGGCCACCACTCCATCCCCAAGAGGATGGCATTTAAAAATAGAAAATGAAGCATTTCATTTCTAGTAATTCTATTTGGTTCTTTTTCAAATATGTCTGGTGAAGTTGGATAACATTTCTAACTTATGCATTTGATGGCCTTGTATTTATTTTATTTTCCTCTCATTTTATTTCTCGTACTATATACAGATATTTTAGATGTTAGTTTATAACAACAAGATTTTGGCTTTTAGTGAGTAGAGCAGAAAAAGAACTTGGTGCTCTTTTCATGGAAATTGGCATATTAGGTCAAAGTAGTGTTAGCCTGTGAATGGAGTATAGATTTTACTCTTTCTGAAAAACCAAAATTAGTGTTCAGCTTTCAGACAAAAAATGAAGTCATCTTGAGTACCAGTTTTTCTACTTTGAGTAATCATTTTAGTAATTTTTATTTTTCCAGTTAGTCACACACAACCCTATTTATGTGAAGTTTGGATGAATGGACACAGGACTGGCACAACCACTCCAAAACTAGACAAATATACTTGGACACAGAGAGTTGGGATGTATTTTTCGCTAAGATTAAGTTTTTTTTTTTTAAAGAGAGAGAGAGTGATAATGAGATGGACAAAGAAAGAGAGAATCAATTTTTTTATTTAGTTTTTCATGTGGCTTTCATTGCTCCAAGACTTTGTGGTGCTGGGGTTTGAACCCACGTACTTGCACATGTCAGGCAAGCACCATAACTGCTGAGCCACTGCTCCTAAGATTGCCTTTTTTTTTTTTTTTTTAAAGAGGGAGAGACAGTGAGAGAGAGGATCAATTTTATTTAGTTTTTCACATGGCTTTCATTGCTCTGACACTTTGTTGTGTACGTGGTGCTGGAGTTTGAATCGTGGTAACCGCTGAGCCACTGCTCAGCCCATAAGATTAAGTTTTAACATGAACGGTATCTCATAGGAACACATAAGGAACTTTCCTAGAACACAAGAGCTGATTTAATGTAAATTCAAGCTATGGCACTTAAAAGAGAGCAGACAGTGACTGCCATTTGCAACTTCTAATTTGAAGTAAAATGTTGACTTCCAATGGAAGAAGCTCAGAACACACCCAAAGCATGGGCTTCCCATCCCTCACCCTGTCCCCCTCCGCAGGTGAGCTCTTCCCCCTGAATCTCCCGTGCCATTTCCTTGCATCTGTTGAGGCCATCAGTGGCAGGACCCGTGCGCATCATGGTGAAATTGTGGAAAGGGCTTGGGCTTTGGGGGAGAGCAACTGAAACAAAGAGGTGGGGTAGGGATGGAAGCCTATTTACCCACAAGAGGGTAGGGTCTCTCTTACAAGACCTGCACTGGTTCAACTCCACCTGGGTGGAGAGCCAGCCCCTGTGACACCAGTTGCTCTAGTCAGCTGCTTATTCACTGGGCTTTTCCATCTTCCTCCCACAGAGGTTGCTTAGTCATTAACTCCCTAGTTGTAATTTTCCCTTACCCTACTTTATATTCTGATACATTTTAGCAAACCATGGGGAATTTTTGGAGATAATTTTGTCTTAGGTTTCATTTCCTTTAACATGTAGATTTTCTTCTTAGTTTCTTGTGAGTTTTAGATTAGTCTTGGGCATTGTCTTCACCGACTGAGGATCTCTCTCTCTGTCTCTGTAGACTTAAAGATATGAATTTAATGTACCAGGTTAGGGGGGAAAAACTATGAATCTTAAGCATCAGTTACTCTGATGATAGGATTAAATACACTCTGCTCTAACCACAGAACCCTTCCACGGAAAGAACTCTGAAGGAAATGAAGAAAGCCCTCAGCAATGAAGTTGGCGGCCTCCTGGCTCTCTGTTGAGCTGTCTATTGCAGTTCCCTAGGATGGCACTGTGCCAGACATCTGCTGAAGTCATCCATCAGGTGGAAGAGTCCCTTTACGAAGATGAAAAGGAGATGCTGGTTTTTTTGTGCCGGGATATAATTGCAGGCGTGGTTCCACTTAGTGTCAGGGACCTCCTGGATATTTTGTGTGAGAAAGGTAAGCTTTCTTCAGTGGATTTGGCCGAGCTGCTCTACAGAGTGAGGCGGTTTGACCTGCTCAAGCGGATTTTGAAGATGGACAAGACAGCAGTGGAGGCTCACCTGGGCAAGCATCCTCACCTCGTTTCGGACTATAGGTAAATCATTAGCCCCTCTGCAGGCTGGGCTGGAGGGGGGGAGGGAGGTGGCTTAGACTCTACTGAATGATAAAAATGGACCAACCATGTGGCTTTCTTTGCCCTATCATCCAAGTGCTACCTGATATCACTTCATTGCTTTGAACTCTGATTTCTTAAATTGCGGTTGCTTGAAGCAATTGAGCAGAACATAGTGAAAGTGGAAGGGTCAGATGGGACGTGTTTGCCTGAAGTACAGAATGACAAGAAAGGAAGAAAGATGGGAAAACAGAGAGCTAGTACTTTTGCCAGCTTCTGGTGCTGTAAGAACCGCAGTGGTGCTGCTAGTTGATTTTCTGTGATGTCAGTCGACAATTTCTGGAACCGAGAAAGGAAATAACAAGTCTGTTAGTAATCTTCCTACCTTTGTGGAGCTCCGCAACACCCCAGACTTTCTGTCAGTTCTTCCCCTGCAGAGGAAGGGGTGGGCTTCCTTCCTTGGTCCTGCCCATGGAGGCTCTGAGGAGCCACATTGATGATTCTACAGTTGAGTACCCTTTAGTCCCCTTCAGGTCAAAGGGGGAACAGCCACTGGAGTCCCCTTAAGGTCAGGCGCCTTTGAGTTGTTTCTTCCTCCTGTTCCCAGGGTATGTCTAAAAGGCACAGAAGTCACTGGAAAGAATGAGTTTTTCTGGCGGGGGAAGAGAACTTGTTTCTAAGTTTATGTTTCTTTTTTCTCCAGGCCACCAGCCTTTTTGTTCAATCAATAATGATTACTTGGAGATAATGCATATTATCAAGAACTGTACTAAGGAGAGCTGAAAGCAGTGTGGGCTTTGGAAATTATACATGAGTTGTTGGAAAATATACATGAAATGTTGGAAAATATTCATGACATTGGAAAATATACATGACATATTGGAAAAAATACATGAGATGTTGGAAAATATACATGAGATACTGGAAAATATACATGAATTGTTGGAAAATATACATGCAATATTGGAAAATATACATGAGTTGAGGTTACAAGGCCTCTTTCAAGCCTCAGACCTACATTTACATGCCACGCAAACTGGCCAGTCACTAACCTGGGCTGAGCCTTCGTTTTCCTGGCTGTAAAGCGAAGAATAATAATACCTAACTTCACAAGGCTGTTGTGATGATCAGTTGTATCAATTGTGATAACTTATCATATGGAGTACTTTATTTATTTATTTACTTATTTGTACTGGGGACTGAACCCTGGGATGCTTTGCTACTGAGCTAAATACCCAGCTCTTTTGATTTTTTATTTTGAGACAGGGTCTCACTGAGTTGCCCAGGCTGACCTCAAATTTGTGATCCTCTTGTCTCAGCCTCCAAATAACTGGTATTACAAGAATGCAGCACTGTGCTGGCTCATGCAAAGTGCTTGCTTTTTTTTTTTTTTTTTTTTTTTTTTTGTACCAGGGATTGAACCCAGGGGCACTTAACCACTTAACCATATCCCTGACCCGGTTTTTATTTTTTTCTTTTTATTTATTTATTTGAGAGTTAAGTTTTTATTTTTTCATCTGGTTTTGTTTGTCCTCCACTTAGTTGTATATGTGATGCTGGGGATGGAACCCAGGTCCTTTCACATGCCAGGCAAGTGCTCTGCTCTGAGGCACCTCTTCAGCCCCCAGTTTTTTATATTGAGACAGGGGCTTGCTAAGTTGCTCAAGGTCTCACTAAATTGCTGAGGCTGACTTTGAACTTGTGATCCTCCTACCCTAGCCTCCTGCGCTGCTGGGATTACAGGTGTGCACCACCATACCCAGTGCAAAGTATTTTTAAAATGAATGAAGCACTCCGCAGGATGCAAGGGACTATTACTCTTGTTATTATTCTTGGGTCACCTTCCTTAGGTCCAGCCATTCGTTATATAATGTCATTTATCTTCATGCTTTCTGGGAGGCTCTGACTGGGTTTTGGAGACTGGTAGCGTACTCTCTCTGTTCTGCATTTCTTGGAGTAGAGATGATGGGTCAGGCCCTCTGGAAGACAGGCTGTAGTTCTGGTTTCTCATCCACCTGTTGAGCAGGCTTCCATGTGTAGCAGCATGTGCCTGGCATTTTGTTAAGCTCTAGGGCAAAATGAATGAAGAATCTCCCATCCCTGAGAATCTGGGAGCCTAGGGAGGAAAACAGCCTTTTTAAGCAGTGGTGAAAATGCCGAGGTGATCATGTTAAACACCAGGTGTCCTAGGAACTCAGACTGGAGTGGAGTGAAAGTGTGCAGGACTTTGCAGATCAAGGCGTCTCAGGTCAGAATCCCCATGGTGTAGGAGCCTCTTGCCTTTGCCTTCTGCATTGAAATGCAGGCCAGAATATTCCAGGTGTTTGGTTTATTTTTTATGTTTTGGCTGTAGAATTATGTGACTTAAAGGATAGTCCTTGGGTCAGCACCACCTGGAAACTTGTTAAATGGAGAAGATGGCCACTTCAAATTCTATTTCTGCCTTTCATGTTAGTCATTTGGGTTCTTAATTCATTTCACTTTAACTGGTGGGGAAGCTAGGGGCTTCTTCAGGGAAGTTCCTATTCTCTGAGTTGTTTTCAGAATGGTTAGCTATAAAGGGAAGTGCCATGGCTTATTGAAAACAGGAAAGGATGAGTTTCACTTTAAGATCTCTTCCTTGCGTGATCTAGACTTTCCATTTTGTGGGGAGGGGGCACATTCACATAGGGGCAAGAGTTAGTTAGTCTTTAAGCAGTTATTGGCATGGGGAGGCATAGGTTCTTGGAGTTTTATGAGGAGTTATCTGAGTTTACTAAGCAACTTGTCTGGTTTACAGGGTGCTGATGCTGGAGATTGGCGCAAACTTGCATCAGTCAGATGTGTCGTCACTGGTTTTCCTCATGGGGGATTACATAGGCCGAGGCAAGATCTCCAAGGACAAGGTGAGTTCCTCCTTTTGGGTCATGTTCTCCAGAGCCTGTCAGCAGTAGTGGGTGCTCCTTGTAGTGCGGAAGGGAGGGCAGCAGGAGTTAGCTGCTCTGTTCATGGGGGACAGATGCCTGAAGCGCCTTTCTCCTAACACCAGAGGCAAGAGGACTGGTTTCTGAAGTGGGAAGGAATGGGGGGATACTGTCTTCTGGTGGGGCTTTGGGTGTTTCATCCTTGATGAAAGATTCATCTGTAAATCTTGTAGACCTGACATAGGTATCAGTTTCTCCCTGGTTTGGCAGATCATCTGGCAGGGCTAGCAAGTCCCATCTGCTCGAGCTGAGTAGAGCCAGGTGGGAAGTGCCAATCCTACTCTTCTGCTGCCATCTGTTTCTCTTCAGCTAGCTCAGGGTCACTGTGGGGTCACAAGGCTGCATGTGGAGGCCATATGGGGACAGGTCCTTGTGCCTGATATTAGAGATTTAGGGTTGAAGGCCACATGGAGGTGAAGATCTCAGGGATATTGTGGTTTCTGGAAGAGTATTTAAATTCCAGTTGGCCCCACCTGGTACGCTGAGTTAAGGACAGGCCAACAAAAGCCTGAACTGTAGTATGCACAATAAGTCCTGAAGTGGTTAGATTGCCTCAAAGGACTCATTAGTCATTACTTAAGAGATTTTTCACATTCCTTCCTGATCATAGTTCTATTTCTGAAATCGGGGCATAAAGGGTGACTCTATGGTTCCATGTCAAATGCAAAATGAGAAGGAAAGTAAAAACCAGAACTTCTTTTTTCAGATTTCCCCTCATCAACTTCTCTCTTGTCATTTATATATATGTAGTTATGTTTACTATTTTTTAAAAAATAGCACTTTGGTAAACAAGTGATAAGCACAAATGGACTAAAATACAAAGCAGCGTCTTTTTCACAGTCTCTCTGTTTCAAGGAAAATGAATAGCAAAAATATCCAAACTTTGCTGTGATTTTATCTTTCCAAAACACCCGGAGTCAGAATGAATTGCGGTGTCCAGGTCTGACTGGAACAGTTTAAGAACTTTAAGGTCTTATTACTAGGATTTTTCTCATAAAACCTTTCCCCCAACTTCCTTCTTTTTAGTATGACACCAGTCAGGCCTTTTGGAAGAGAAGGACCTCAGGAAGGTTTTATTTTTAGGCCTACACTGTCATAGTACACCTTGATGACACAAAATGGCACATGTGTCTATCCCCAACCTAGGAATACATTGGTGACTAAATGGTCTAGCTACCACCTCTTCCTTTCTGAGTGAAATTCAGGAGGGTGATTTGCTTAGGACAGAGACATCTGGATTAGAGTCATGGAAAGCCACTGAAGGGGCTCATCTTTTCACATTTTCTTGCTGTTATAAATCGCATGGCCTGGGGTTTGCTTTGGGATCTTATTAGTCAGCTCCGCTGATGTTTGTTCCTTTTTGGTGGCTCTCTTAGAGTTTCTTCGATCTGGTGATTGATTTGGAAAAACTGAATCTGGTTGCTCCTGATCAATTGGATTTATTAGAAACATGCCTAAAGAGCATCCACAGAATAGACCTGAAGACAAAAATCCAGAAGTACAAGCAATCTGGTAAGAAGAATTTTGGCCTCTTAGTCATCTAAAGCAAATATTCTGTGTACAGTAGGTACAGTTGCTAAAGATTGGTTTGTCCAGTGGGTAGACAGAATGGAGCCTGAATGTCCATAGTCCTTCTAACCTGTGGCTGCAGATCACATCCCTTTACATTCTCAAATCCCAAATCTGCCAACTCCACCACCCAGACTCACCACCACAGGGTCTCAGCCCATTGCCAAATGCCACCCAGAAGTTCTTAACATTATGACCCTTCAGGAAGAGTCTGCATCCCCATTTTCACAGACTGGCGAAGCTGTGGACATTCAGGGATTCCCAGTGTTTGCACAACTCTGCTCTCTGTCTCCTGATGCCTTCTGTTCAAGTCTGGGTGGTGTCACTGAGGTTCCTTAGATGCCCTGTATGTGTTCTGTTTCACCAGACCTCCTCATGGATGAGGGGACTTTCTCCCTTGATACAGGGGACCAGACTCACATTGCATTTCTCCCTCATACCACCCACCCCTGTTGTCTTTTTGCTTCAGCCTCAATGTGGGCTTTGTTAGCAGTTCACTGCCCCAGTCCACTGCCACTACCGGGCGTGGCTGAGACCCACTGGTCTGTAGAGTGCTCTTCTCCCTCACATTTTCCAATGACTGACAGTCAAGAATACCTGACATATTTTTGGTCCATTCTTAATAATATTTCATAGAAGAGGCCTCTGAGCTGATTTTTTTTTTAAAGCGAGAGGGAAGTGTGTGTGTGAGAGAGATAGAATCAATTTTATTTAGTTTTTCATGTGGCTTTCATTGCTCTGACACTTTGTTGTGTATGTGGTGCTGGGGTTTGAACTTGTACCCTCACACTTGCCAGGCAAGCACAGTAACTGCTGACCAACCACTCTAGCCCCTGAGCTGATATTTTGAATTCAGTTATGTGGCCAGAATGTTTTGGGTGTGTTGAAAGATGGTGTTTCATCTTGTGCTGAACCCTTGTTGAAGATTCATTTTATAATAATTTGTCTTAACTTAGAACTCTCTTCTGCTTTTATAGCTCACGGAACAGCGGCAGCTTATTCGACTCCTCTACATACCTCTTTCCCAAACTTGAGTCTCAAAGATCCTTCATATGGTATAAGGGTGAGTCTGGAGCAATGCATGGAATTCCAGCATGAAACTGTTTCAAAGCTTTAATAACAATAAAAAAAAAAAATATATATATATATATAAATAATATATATATATACACATACATACTCATGGTATATGTTTTAATATATCTGAACAAATTGTTATAGAAATATTTTAAAATATGTAAAACTTGTGATGAAAATGTATCAAAAGAAGTTTTAAAAGTAAGTTTACTTCCTCCCTCATAATGCTGACCCCCAGTTCCTTTCTCTAGAGGTAGCTGTCATTAACCAGTTTCTTCTGTAACCATCCAGAGAATATGCCATGTACATATATTCCATTTTTTTCTTTTATGTAAGTAGTAGTATACCATGACCATTGTCCTGTTCTGAAAATACTTGAGCATTTCCATATGATTCAGAAAATGAATCATTATTTTGAATGATTTCCATTTTCTAGATATGTCATAATGTGTTTAGGCCTAATTGATTTCAATTTGTTGTTATTCCAAACAATGTAAAAAAATAAATATTCCTATAATTACCTCCCTGTGCCTTTGGTTTTTTTTTTTTTTAAAGAGAGAGAGTGAGAGAAAGAGAAAGAATCAATTTCATTTATTTTTTCATCTCTTTTTTTTGTTTGTTTTTCTGACATTTAGTTGTGTATGTGGTGCTGGGGTTCAAACCCAGATCCTTGCACATGACAAGCAAGCACTGTACCGCTGAGCCACCACTCTAGCCCTGTGCATTTTCTTTTTACCAAGCTTATTTTAATGATTTGGGCAAAGTGTTTTCTTAAGTGATAAAACAAAAATTTTCATAAACATAAGTGTCACATAGTCACTTATGGTAGTTGTATTATTAGGAGATTTTACAGGAGTCTTCAGAACTGTTCTTTGGTTAATCTTTTATCCTGAGAAGAAGAATATTGGTTTAATCTTTTTCTTTTAGATTTTTTTTTCATGGTGCTGAGGATTGAACCCAGGGCCTCACACATGCTAGGCAAGCACTCTACCACTGAGCTACATTCCCAGCCCAATATTGGTGTGATCTTATCATTATCTGTATAAAGTTAAGTGACATTTGTAGTGAGGACTTAGACTAGAATGCAATTTCATGATTAAATTATAAATACTTTCATAATTTATGATGAAAACCTTAACTACTGTAATATAGTTTCTTGGAGAATATGAGTTGTCAGAGATATCACTGAGCAATAAAATTTCAGAGCTAACGTGGATGTTAAGGATATACTATTCCATCTACCCATTGAACTAAATAAGGAAACTTGGCCCGGTCCATGTCCTCCTACTACTCTGTGACATGTGTAATAAACTACAGGCATACCATAGCTCAGATGTAGTTTTCATTTTTGTCCTCAGTTTCTCTGATACCAAATCATGAGACATGAGACAAAGCAGATTTAGGATTCAGAGCCATATTTTCTGAGTTTACTCTGTCTATGTAATCATTCTTAGTTAAAATCCTATCGTGTTTTTACCATTGTGTTTCTATTTTGCAAATGAAGGTAAGAATATTCATTGTGTATGTAGCCCATTGGGAACCCATATGCTTTGTGCTCTAATTTCTTCTTAAACTTGCTCTACTTAATATGTGGCCCTGATCATTCATTCATTTAGTAAGCAGACACTATGACATATGCATTTGGTAACTTTCTTACAAGATTTAGGAACTGCATACCTAGATGTTAACTCATGTAGGACTGTAAAAGTGCTTCAAAAATTAAACTGATGTTAATTCACACAGGATACCAAGGTATTATCGGATAAAAAAGTTGTGTGACTCTACAATATCATACTTTTAAAGTCTAGTTTTGATTCTGTTTTCTGTCTTAACATTATATAAAGTGAATGTACATCCATATAGGGGACCAATTTCTACCTCAAATGATCAGCCTTTGACTGTCATGGGTTCTTTCTGAAAAAAGCAACTTAAATGTCTTTCTTTAATTTAGGCACACAGACTTAGTTATAGATAACAGTTTAACAGAGAATATACTTTTCTTTTTTTTTCTCTTTTTCTTTTTCTTTTTTTTTTTTTGGCTAGGATAGCTTCAAAGAACTGTCATTTGCAAGTTGAGCGTATAGGATGGTGACAGTGTGTTATATGTACCTTACACAGGACCTGTCATCTGAGAAGAGAAAGGATTGGTTCAATCTTTCATTTTCTGATTGACCCCACTCTAGGCCTCAGAAGTGGTTTATCAGAATTGATTATCAAGAATCAGGCCCACATTTTTCTTATGTGTAGCTAAGCAATTATGGAAAAGCAGTAATTGGACATTTATTAAGTATTTTTGTGCACTTAACACTCTGATGAGTGCTATATACATTTAATTGTTACAAAAAATTTATAAGGTGGGTACTGTTGTTATCCCCATTTTGCTGACCCAGAATCAGATATAGAGAGGTTACATAACTTGCTCAAGGTTACATAGCTATTAGGTGATGGAATCAGGATTCATTGCCAGGTATGTCTGGCCTACAATTTGCACTCTTAGCCATACTGTACTTTGCCTCTATGTTAGAGAAATAGGTTGAATGTCAATCTTGTGTTCCAACAACTTATTCTAACATGGACTTATTATAACAGCTATACTATACTATAACATCTGGTTTTATTGCTGTTTTGAAACTATCGAATATGCTAATTTGGCATATTTTAAGTTTCATTATATTTTTGTTTTTAGAAAGCTTTGCCTTGGCCTTAAGCAATAACATGGAATTTATGGAGTTAAAAGTTCTTGCTGTTCTTTAGATAACTTAACTGTGAAGATGATAGCTTTATTTTTTTTCCTGGGTAAGAATCGTATTGAGATATTTATAGAGGTGTAAAATAGTGTGCCTCTGAAAAAACTAACAGAGTGACCTTATTCTTTACATTTGAAGCTCCCGAATGGAAAAAGTAAAGGACAAAGACTTGGGACACACCTTCAAAGTAAGAACAACTTTTCTGTATATTCATTCTTCACAAATGCTTGATAATTCAGGTAGAAAATGTTGCATCTTTAGAATTGACCCTAAATATTGCCGTATTCTAATTAGGCTCTCAAAAGCAGTTAAACCCTTAAAATGTATTCACTGGTATTTCTAGTTACCCATTGAATTAGCTCATTTGAATTTGAATACCATCTTACTCCATCATGTGCATCCTCTTGGAGATATGTATATATACACGCGCGCACACACACGCGCGCACACACATATATATAAAATCCTAAGTTGCTTGGATTACTGGTGTGTGCTACTGCACTTGAATCTTGGTTTTATTTTTAAGAGATAAGAAAATTAATATATCTGAAATGAAGCTCTAACCAGGCCATATTAAACATTAGTGCAGCTATGGTAACAAGCCATGTTAAACCAAATTTCTAGCAGCAGGAAGGAGAAAAGTTAACAGGTTCTTGTTTTATGAATATGGATACTCTACAAAAGACATCCTCTCTGTCCCAAGAACAAAGAAAAAAAGTTAAGTTAAAAAATTGGTTATTTCAACTCACAGTCTTTCTTCTCTCTTAAAACATCACCACTTTATTCTATAACATCTGTTTGTTGGTGTGGGGGGTTACTGGGAATTGAACTGTGTTCTTCACATTCTAGGCATAGTGTTCTACTTCTGTCAGTATCTACAGCCCCTTTGTTTTATTTTTTGAGACAGTCTCACTAAGTTGTCCAGGCTGACCTTGAACTTGCAAATGCCCTACCTCAGCCTCCCACGTAGTAGCTGGGATTAGAGATGTGCACCATTGCACCTGCCTCCACAACATAATTTTAAAAAAGTTTCTTCCTTTGCTTGTCTAGCGGATTCCCTGAAGCGAGGGCCGAGACTCACTTTTACCCTGATAAAGCAGGCAGTTGTGCTTCAGGACAGCAGGAAGCAGGGATTGATGGGTCATGATGGAGGGCAGCAGTCTTATGCAAGGGACTTGAAATTTATCTTGTGTTCAGTGGAGGATCATGAATAATAATAGGGCACAGTGGCCTGATGGAAGCCTTTGTATGGCAGGCCCCTTGCCAATGCCTTATGACTCAGCCTACATGCTGTGTATGTGCACCTGGAAATTGAGAAGGATTTTGGCCAAATTAGCCAGATGGTTCAGCTCATGCCTATCACTCCCTACCTAATAGTCTGCTCTCCAGCAAGGACAGTTGAGGAGCTAATTCCTGAATCAACACCAAGTTTCTTAAAACACTAGTGAGGTAGTGAGAATTAGCATTTTGAAGGCTAGGGAAGATATGTGCCCTGGTAGGTGTGTTTAGCCATCAAAAACAAGTGGCATTCTTCCCACTGCACTCCCCAATAACAGACTAGTCATAATTACACAGACGAGGTGGGTGAGGCTCCCAAACCCCTGGTGATCCTCCTGGGAGAGAGCTGCTTTCTTGCTTTTGCCTAGACTTAGTTTCTTTACTAATAAAAGAAAACAAATTTTAATAAGTTGGCCTCAGTCTGTTGTTTAAAATAATCAAACCAAGTATTCACATTAAACTTCCAAATAGATTTCAGCTGAAAAGGTCATGAAGATGGTAATAGCTAGAATTTATTAAGCTCTTGATAAATGCTTTAGACTGAGGTAGGCACACCACATAGATTGTTTTGTGGGTTTTGTTTATTTCGTTAAACAATGATTGTTAGAGTATAAAAAGATAAAGCAAATTTTCCTCTTAATTTCAAATAGCAGAGATATAGCCACTGTTGATGTTTGATTTACACACTCTGGACTCTTACATTTAAATGTATGCAGTTGTCCTCAGTATCTGTGGGGAGTTGGTTCCAGGACCACCTCTGAATACTCACATCTGCAGATGATCAAGTCTCTTCTACAAAGTGGTAAACATGGAACGTCCCACACCCTCTCCTGTGCTTCAGACCATCTCCAGATTACTTATAATACCTAATACAATGTAATACTGTGTAAATACTTGTTATAGCCTATTGTTTAGGGAATAATTACACTTAAAAAATGTCTGCACATGTTTAGTATAGTCACAATTTTCCCCCAAAATAGGTTAAATACACAGAGGCAGAACCCACAGATATGGAGGGCTGATTGTATAGGGCTATACATGCAAATATGCAAATAATGTTTTCAAGTACATGGAATCAGTATTATACATATTATTTAATAATTCATTTTTTGATTAATATATCCTATATATTTTTTCAAGTCAAATACATAAAGATATCTCTTATCCTTCTTAACATTGTACAGTATTCCATTATATGTACCATAAGTGATTTAATCAGTTTCATGTTGGTAGACTTTTAGGTACTTTCTTAGTTTGGGGCCGTTATGAATAACTTTTCAGTAGATGTCTTTGAAGTACATTTTTGCACTCATGCTCTATTATATCCTTAGAACTTGTAGAAGCAGAATGGTGGCTTAAAGGATATTGCCAGTTGCCCTTTGAAAAGACTATTTGAACTTATACAGTATTGGCATTTGAAAGTGCTCATTACCTTCAAGCTTCACCAATACCAATTTCCTTTGCTACCTTTAGACATATTTTTCACTTTGTAATAGTCTTGTAAGGTAGATATAAATATTTCAGCTTAGAGGTTAATAAGCCCCTAGACTTAAGGAAGTAACTTACCTAAGATTATAGAACTGGCCAATGGTAGTGCCAATGGCTTCAAAACCAGTGATTCCCTCACCAATGTGGGCTAATGAAATTACTTTTATGTAGCAAAATTTGCTGTAGGCTTATCTACATTTCTTCTATCTTGGCATTGACATTTTATTTTATGATCTCCTGGGGTCAATATGATCTCAATGTCAATATGAAAACATTGGCCACCTGTTCTGTGAATAGCAAGTATATGTAAACATTCCCTTTTCTGCACTTTCTAAGGCTGTTCTCTCTAGGTGTTGTCCGTAGTTTCAGAACATGTTGGAAAACTCAATATTGTTGTGCAATGAGATTGCTGAATTTTCTTTTATCAGGTTAAAAACTTGCTGACCACTGGGTTCTTACCTATAGAAGGGTAAGGGAGAAGCTTCTTTCAGTTTCCACTAAGTAGTTTTTCTGCATAGCCTTTGTATAGCATGGACACTTAAAAAAATCAAACAGGTTCTTCAGTCCAAGGTTGGAACTTCAGGGCTGAGTATAGCAGAGAGAGAAGAGACAATTTAAGAAAATAGGCAAAGAGAACAATAGTGATATAAAGAAACTCAGCTTGCATGGAGGTAGACTTAGTTTTAATGCTTTGTAAAAATGATTTCTCTCTTGTCCCCTAGGAGAACCCGTGAAAACCTCCATTCAGGAATCAGGAGCTTTTTCACCTAAGGTACAGAATAAATGATCTGATGTGATATTGTATTGTATGCACAGTATTTTCAGAGAACACTGATTTCTTTAAAAAATAACTGTCCGTATAAAAGTCTTTGTGACATTGGGAAACCCTACATGTTATTCTCCTGAGAACTTATTTGCCAAGGAACATTCAATCTAACAAAGAGGGAAATGTTAAAGTGGATTCCATTAGTGAATTTTGTAATGCAGAGAAACTCCAAAGGGCCACATCTTGTCTTAGCTGAGTGATTGCTGAATGTACAGGGAGGCAGGGACACACCTAACATTGATATCCTCTGACTTTTTCTTGGGTTGATACCTCTTCTCTGTAAGAAGAGGCAACAGAAGGTCTTCATTTGTACTGGTATGGAAAGATACCATTTATTTCTACTTTAGGTTGCTGTGGAGATATGTGATCTGCCTTTTCTCTCTGCTTCAAATGTTTATTCTGCAAAGCTAAGACACATGCAAAAAGACTCCAGTTTACATTGAAATTAAGTAAAAAGTGAAATAACTTGTTTGTCTTAAGCACATTACACTAATAGAGCGACATTTTGGTATTAGTGAGAAATGTCAGCTGTGCTAACTTCAGGCTTTATCTACTGAATGACTCAGCTGTCGAATGGATGTTTAAGGAAATCCAAAAGAAGAGATGGTATATGAGTGGGACTTTATGGGAACAGGAGAGTATCCAGAGTTTTTAAGAATCCCTACATTTCTTTCCAGTACAAATCTGAAGAGAAATACAAGATGCAGAGCAAGCCCCTTGGAATCTGTGTGATAATCGATTGCATTGGCAATGACACAGGTAGGTGTGGAAGCTGCCAGTAAACCAGTGCCTCCCAGTGAGATCATGACACAGGCAAGTTGCATTCATTAGAGTGATCAACATTAGCAGTTATGACAAAGCACACTAGACTGTGACATTTGATTTTCACTCATATCATAGTGTGGTGTGGAGTGGGCTGGGGGAACTTTGCTCCAAGTGGCCATTCAGGGGCTCCAACATCTTCCCAAGGCCTTGGAGTCTTCTGCAGGGTCCTCTGTATCTGGCTTATAACTGAGGAAAGAGAGAATGTGTGGAGGATCTTGTAAGAGATTTTAGAGACCAGACCTGAAAGTGATATGCATCATTTCCCCTACATTCTGTTGGTCAGAACTCAATTATGTGACTCCAACTAACTGCAGTGGACATGGATAAATTGAGTCTATTTGTGTCAGGAGGAAAATGAGTGAATTTTGGGATGACATAAGCATCATCTCTGGTACAAACAAATTGTGAAGGCTGGTGCTTTAGTCTTGCCATTCAATGGCAGGGAGGAGTCCTGGGATCCAAGCGACCTTTATAATGGAAGGCTTTCTGGCTTTCAGTATTATCAGATGCCCTTCACTTTCCTTGGGTACATAAAAAATTTGATATGATAGATGTGTGTTATTTAGAGGACTTTGATATTGTCTGAGCTATGAGTCATTTAGGTCTGCATTCCTTACTTGGTTGTTGAGCTACCTCTGTGTCACCATCCTTTGCTGCATTGATTCTTTTGCTCTGCTGTTGGAGGTCTGACTCAACCTGAATCATTGGTGATGCATCAGAAGAAAATGAGAAAAACCCAGATAAGTGAAAGAACATTCTGTTTAATTATTTATCTCTTCCTTGAAGGGATTGAGCATCATAGTTCCACATTTTTCAGCTTCTCAACATTCTCTTAGAATGAGTCAGAACTATCTTTTAGGTTCACTTAAAAAGGTTACCATGGGGAGTTTTGTGAAAAGAGAGTCTAACAGAAGGTCAAATTAGCAAATACAAGTCTGAATTTCCCCGGATTTCAGAGATGATCCTGCTTTCTCATGTCCTATTTTTGGTCAGATGTGAGAACTGCTATCTCCTCTGCTATAGATAAGTGTCCTTTCTTTCTCAGCTATTAGTGTCCATATGAAAATGAGGAAATAACTTCTCAGTGAGTCACTTTCTGTTTTAAAGGAGATTGTGTAATTGTCCTTAATTTTGGTTATAATCACTATTGTTTCAATTCATCAGCAGAAAATTTCCTAACTGGATATGCTGTTCTTTGTTTTATGAAGATCTATTGTATTAAAAGAGTCATGAAAACAAAGCCATGTCCTGTTATGAATTGAAAAATTCAGTTATGTAAAGCTAAAATCTAGTGTCTGTGCTTGCTTTCCTTTCTCAGTTGTGGGCATTTTGTGGACAGGGACTAAAAGCATATTTGCATTTTTCTGCATTATAGGAGTGTGGTCAGAGCTGGGCCCTGGAATATGATTGGCATGGGCCTAAGCTGTGGATCTACAGGGCTTTACAGTGTGACCTTGGGCAACTTTTGTAGCCATTTTAAGGCTGTTTCTCTGATATAAAGTGGACTAACAGCAGGACCTACCTCATAGAGTGGTTGGGCAGAGTGAGTTATATAAAGGGCTTAGAACAGTGGCTAGCATATTGTAAGCATATACTAACGCTGGCAAACATTATTTTCTCATTTTGTTTAATTTTAGTTGCAAATTGCTGAGCAAAAGCTAGCTGTGGCTTTATGCTTAGCATATGGGATCTGATCTTAGACAAATGAGGGACCAGGGAACTGAGGACCTGAGGCCTGCGTTGGCCTCAAGGGTGAGTGAGGCATGTCCCCACAGGTGTGGCACACTGGAATGGAAGGAGTGACCTGGGAAGGGGTGAATTCTTCAGGGGGTGGGGGCAGCAGACCATCCCTGCCAGCCATCACTCCTAGTAGCCTTAGCAGAGAAGGAGAATCTAAATATAAAAGCTAGGGTGCAGAGGGGCAGAGACCTGATAAGAGAGAACGATGGAAAAGGAGGGTAGAACTTGGAGCACCACCTTTGGCCTGGGGTGTGAGCAGGTACTGGCTTCCTGTGCACTGGTACATTCCTTTCTTGCCCCTTAGCTACTGATGAGTCTGTGTGTGAGCCCCAGGAGTCAGAACGGTAGCTCCAGTCAGCAAGTCCTTCCTGGTCAGTAGAGTCCTTTCAAGTTGACTATCTTGAAGGTAGAGTGCTGGACTTGATTGGTCCTGGGTTAGTGCAGGGTATTCCAGATGCTCATCGCTTTCCTTCCCTTGAGGATCAGGGTTGTTTTGGCTCAAGCACTTCCTGCCTCAGGGAATAGAACAGATAATTTGGCTTGAGACCATTTAAAACCCCCTAGGAGTGGCTAGTTAACAGGTAGGAAACAACCTCACACTTCTACTCAAATGGGGATGTGTTTTTTGTCATTTCAGAGGCTCTGAACCCACTTAATTCACTTAGCTGAAACTCAGAGCAGCAGGGACATGTTAATTATCATGAAGTGAAAGGATAAAATCCCCTCTTTCCTACACTCCCTCTAGGTCCCCAGTTCTTTGTTTTTCCTTATTCTTGCCTTCTGGGGATTGTTCAGTGAGAACTCTGGACCTGGAATCCTGTTTGATAGAAAGTAGTCATTATCAGGTGCAGCATCTATAAAGATTATGTGGGGTTTCCTCTGTCTGATTATATTTGCCAACTTTGATGTTGAATGGGAATTGGGTAATAAACAAGTAGACAAGATCATTGTCAAGATCGCCACCACCTGAAACAAGGGCTCTGAAGGAGGTTAGCAGTAACATGGTAAGACTAAGGTTAGGGTGGTAGTGATGGGAGTATATAATTAATTAAAAATCCACTATATTCTAGGTATTTTGCTAATTGCTTGGCATGGTCTCACTGAATCCTCAAAAAATAGTGTAAGATATTACCTCCATTTTCAAAGTGAGCAAGCTGAGCAGTGAACTACCTTCCTAACTTCTCTAGTATGGAGAGAGCTGGGATGCAAAAGCTTTCTCCAAAGCCTATGGTTCAAACCACTTTGCTTTAATGTAAAGTGCATGAGCGTAAATAGAGGAGTTTATCTATCTCTTACTATGTGTTTCAATACTTGGAAGAGTCCCAGGCACATAGGTGCTCAGCGAGTATTTGTTAGACGAATGAATGAAGGAATAGCTCTTTCAGTGTCTGTGTATCCAAAGTCATTCCTTTTTATTTTGAGAATTTAGTAGACTCTCTTTTGCCTTTCCCTCCTAGCCTCATAAAACCAGACTTTCAACCAAAGGGTATGCCAGTCCCCTAAATATTTATAGCTTTATTTTTTCCTTTTTCCAATAAATGCTTATTGAGGTCCTTCTATTTACAAAACACCATGCTTGGCCATGTTGAAGCCAATATGGAGGCAATGCAGTAGAGTCTGCTCTAAAGTCTGTGAGCAAAGACAGAGTTCTTTTCTGTGACCCGTTTTTGAGAAGAATCCTTACAGGGGTGAGTAACTTCTTGAGGTGGACATTAATGCTTAGGTATTTGCGACTATGTCAGTTTGATAGAATTAAAAAGAATGTCCATGATGTCTTGTTGTCTGTGTCAGTAACCTAGCAAAGTTTGGCCTGGGCTGGGCCCTGATTGTCTGGCTGAGTGCCAGACCTCTTGATCTCATTAGGAATGTAGAAATACATATATCACAATCTGACAGGTGGACTTTGGGGCTTGAGCTGAGGCTCCTTACGTTTTCCAGTCTCCTGAGTAAAAGATGGTGTTTGTAGAGTTTAAGAGAAAGGTTTTTTCCCTTCTTTTTTCTCCTCTGCTATTTTTGGAAAGCTTGAAACTTTTTCTGTTCTTCAAAATGCTTAGGTTTTCTAGCAGACACTGCAGGTCTCCTCTTCTAACAGGGCAGCAGGAGTCATGAAAGCCAGGAGTAGAGTGGAGACCCTTTGCTGGTGCTGCTGCTAATGTGAGCTTGAACTCTTTGGCTTCTCTTCCCTCTTGTTCTTTTAATAGAATAGGCAGAATCCTGGACCAGTAACATTATCCCGTAGTAACATTTTTAGGGAAATCTCTGCAAGGGGGATCAGAGGAACCACTCTGGCCTGTGCTCATGAGCTATAGAGATGAGTGGCAAGTGACATCTGAGATGGTGGATGGTGGCTTCATTCAGATGGTGTAGTAACCTCATGCTCTGGTCAGCTGAACACCAAGGCAGTGGAACTTCCCCTCCTTGTTCTCTTCTCCTGGGATTACTGTACTATTACTGATGCTTCCTCCTGGGGGCAAGGACCTGGAGTCTGTGATTAGGCACTCTTTTCCCCCAAGGCACTCTTATCCTCTGAGGTTAGGCAGCTATGAAGGCCTAGCATCATTAATGAAATTTCCCTTTAAATTGGAGTCACTCAGAGGCTGTCCTACTTAGCAATCTCTTATTTCACAGAGAACATAAATTTAGTATATATGTAAGAATTATAAAACCACAGTCCATGTTGGAGGACCCCTGGCATTTCAGAATTTAGAAGTTTCTAGAGTTTAGGAAGATGACATGCTGTAATTTATACTGTAATTTATACTGTAAATTATATTGTAATTTATAGAACCTTCCAGTGGGGCCCAGGGTAGCACCCCATAACCAAATATGTTAATGTTTTGGTAGCAAAATGAATGAATATTGATGTTATTTTCTCCAAATATAAGTTGATCTGAAAGGAATCACTGGTAATCATCTGTGCTTTATGAACAAGACTTTTAAAAAATAGTGTATAATTTTGAGTGTATGTAGATTGTGTAGTGAAGCCTCCTTGGCTTAGCCGAACAAATGCCAGTTGTATGTATGCCAGGCAATTCTACTCCCACTTCCTCCCTCAGCCTTCCATCTGTGCCTTCTTTCATCACCAAATCTACGTGGTGGTAGAGGGGGTGGGGTCCTTGACCCTCTTTTTAGACCTTTTCCATGGCGCCCTCTCCAGTGTCTCAGATCACACTGGTCTTTGCTTCTCCTCCTACTTTTCCTATAATTCTACTGTACCATGTGACATTTCGATCATTGTTTTGTGTACATTTAGAAGGTTTACTTCCCCATGAAGATTACGAGCTCCTCTAAGGATAGGAACTATCTTGTGTGCTTGATCTGTATCCCTTATCCCAATGTTTCTGCAAGGTAATGAGTGCAAGTCAGTAAAACCTGAGTTCTGGGGTCACGTCAGTTTGAGAAGTGTTAGATTCACAAAGTGTATCTATCTTATGATTGCTCCAAGCAGTCTTCCTGTAAAGAACTATTTTATCCTCGTCAATCTTGCATTTCCCACACAATTGGACCTCTGAACTCTCTTTCCAACTCAGAATATCCTGCCCATCTTGTTTGCTTTATGTTTATCAAACCTGGCTTATTAAGGATGCTTAAGGATTCTTTTATTTATTGTATACATTTACAAAATGTAGCCCTTTTCAGGCTATGTTGCCATCATTCAGATGAAAAATTCTAAGTTAATGAGGTCAGAATATTTTACTGGATTGAGTTTTTTGGGCCTGATCATGAGCCCCCAAATCTGAGTAGTAGGGATGATGGCATTTTCATCAGCAGCCCTGATGAGGCCAGAAAAAAATCCAAAGTTTCAGGAATTCTCTTCTAAGGAACAGTTGAAATTTACCAAGCTAGGAGTGAGGTTTCCAGGATACGAAGAAAGAGAAGTGGGTCTTCCGTTTTTCATTGAAATTTTTTCCCAAACTCAGCACCCAAGTTTTTCTTCCCTTATTTGTTGGTAAAGACATGACAGTGAAGTGTACATGGGACACGGAATCTGTGTGCCTTTAGACCATTTTAGTTAGGAATACAGAGACCTTGTCTGGGTCTTAAGAGGCACCTTCCATGAATACTATCTGCAAGCAGAAATCTCACTGGATCCTCCCAGATACCTCTTGAAGAACTAGGTTTAGCCTATAATCCCAGATACTTGGAAGGCTGAGGAAGGACAAGTTCAAAGCTGCCTGGGCAGCTTAGAGATACTCTATCTCAAAAATAAGATTTAAAAGGGCTGTGGATGTGGCTCAGTGTAGAATGCCTGCCTACCATGTGTTAGTTCCTGCCTGGCTTATGTGAGCACCACAAGACAAAAGAAACCAACCAAAATCAACCTATACATGGTTTAGGTGTTACTGTTACAGAGCTGGGGCCTTCTAGGGAAACTGAAACAGTGCAAAGATTCCCTCCAGCCTGCTTCTTGTGATCAAGTCAGAAAGATTTCAGACATGTCACTCAGAGTAACAGGAATGAGTTTATTGAAGGGATAGGAAAAGGAAAAAGGGACACTCTCAAGGGAGAAAGTGGGTCCTCTCAGAGAGGAGAAGGACAATTTGCTCTTCCTGCAATCCACTTTTATTGGGAAATCCAAGAGAAGTTTCCAGAGAGTCTTGCCCAGTTCTGCCTCTTGACTTTGGACTGACAGTAAGATGGCATCAGACTTTCAAGTCCCCACTGTCATTGCATCTCCAGGTCACCTTGGCCCATGCTGACTGGTTTTAATTAGATTCTTAATCTTGTATTCTTACAGGTTTTCTGCTTAGGAAGATATCCTTATCTCCCCGAGTTGCCAGATCTGGTCACAAAGGTCTCCTCCTTCAGGATAGTTTGGGCTCCCCCTATTAACCTTATTTAGGGCTCACATTTCCTCTGTAGTTAACAGGTACTTGCTGAGCAATGTGACATAGGCTGTTCACTTAGGCCAGGCAGAGCTGCAGGTAAATTGCTTTTTGAAAAGAAAGAATGTGGGGTTAGCACAGTGGGCCCATTTTATAGAATTTTTCTCAGAACCTTGTGTTCCTACCATTTGCATCTGTCCCTAACATTAGTATTAATCGCATTTTACAGATGAATTAACAGAAGCTGTAATTTACTCTGTCACACTGTCACCAGCCCACCTTCATTCTATAAATTAGGCTGGGCTGTCTGCATGTTCTTGCTGGCCCAAGAAGGAAAACAGCAAATGCCAGCTCACACCCCCGCCCACTACCTCACCATCTAACAGAGGAAGACATACAAGAAGGAGGAACATCAGCTGTGATGTCTTTGGGCTGTATCTGTAGAGGGGCTTTGTCTTGCCAGAGGGTTATTGGAAGGCTGCTGTGTCTTGCTTTGAGGCCCATCCAGATTTTGTGTTCTTCTTAGTCTTATTTGTGGCATCTGCTAGTATAGATCTGTCCTCTTCTAAGACCAGGCAAGGTAGAGACTGCAGGATAAGGAAGGGGAGGACCCGGAACTTGAATTCTGATCTTGTGGTTTCAAGACTGGTTCCTCTTTTGCCTTGTACCACACAGCTGCCTCCTCATGGCCATATGACAGAAACTGCACTAGGGGCCCCAGATAAAGGAAAGAGCTAGAAGGCACCAGGACAGCAAGTCCTTCTCATCCCCACATATAAACAGGGGAAGGACCATGGTGAGCTCTCTTTCAAGGATTTTGATAAAGAAGGGAATTTATCAGTGAAGAGAGCAGGTTTTGAAGGAAGGGAACCAGCTGGAGATAAGAAGTTAACAAGAAAGCTTTGAATTTGGTTTCCCAGTTTGCTTCTGCCCTCTAGAGGAGGGAACACTCCATGAATAGAGATGTGTGAGTTAGGCCATTAAGTATTTGGAATGAAATGGAAGTGACAGAACTGCTGTCCTAGTCCATATCATATTGTTCTCTTGCCCTGTGTCCAGCCTGGGTGTGACACTGGGTACTGAAGCCTTTCCCACATGCTGGGGAGCTAGCTAGGTTCATTGTGGCCAGGCCTTTCCACCACACAGCAATCCTACCAGGGCAAGTGCGTTAATAGGTTCACAGCAACCTGTGGAATGTTACCCATTTCCTTGATAATGGGGATCTTCTTTGTATTTCTTCATTATTATAGGATATAATAATTCCTTTTTTTCACACTTAACTATGATCCAAGCAAAAGAGAAAAGTAACTACTGTCTTAAGTAATGGTGACAGTCATCCCCTTTTACTGATAGAAGATAGACTTTTAATGATAGACTTTTATCATGTATTATACAGCTAACAATGTATACAAATCACTTCACAATTTAGTGGCTTAACACAACAAGTCTCATTTAATTATATTTCTCACGATTTCAGTAGGAATTTAGGATCAACTTAGCTGGCTATTCTGGCCTAGGTTTCTGGTGAGGCTGTGGTCAGTAATCAGCTAGCGCCCACTGAAAACTTGGTTGGGATCGGAGGATCCACTGCTAAGGAGATTGCTTCCCATGGCTGGTGTGCTGGTGCTGACTGTTGGTGGAAGGCCTCGTTTCTTCTGCATGTGCATCTCTCCCAGGCGCTGGCTGCCTGTCTATTCTCATGATGTGAACTGGATTCCCCCCAGGTCATTCTTTCAAAAGAGAGAGTCAGGTGGAATCCATATCCTGTTGGTGATCTAGCTTCGTCAGTCACATGCTGTCACTTCTGCCACGAGATTATAGACATGTAATGGGTAGTTCAAAAGGACATGGGATTTTTGAATGGGGAAGAGAATGAAGTTTCTGTTTCCTATTAGAAAGGATATGAATGAATTTATGAGGGTATGCTTATTTCCCCACTGAAGGCAGACAGAGAAGATGAGAAAGAAATTAACTTGGTAGGATCTGTAGGGCCATTAAAACTTCTGCAAGATGGACAGAACGATGCTAAACAAGGGGATAGGAGCTAACATTTATTGAGCACCAAGAACTTTATTTGCACTATTTAATCCTCACAGAAGTCTTATAATGTGGTTGTTGTCACTTAGGCTAAAGCCAGGGAGACCCACTTTCTTAAAGGCAGGCAGACTCAGGTGGTGGTAAGGTCCGGACTGTCTGATTAATGTCTGCTCCTACCACTGCCACACAATACCTCGCAAGGCAAAGTCTATTCAGGATGCCTGGGAGAAGAATCTTTAAGGGGTACTGTAGGGAATATTGGCCAAGACTCAGCTGAAGCTGAGCTGGTCACACCAGGAAGCAGATTATGATAGGAATTGGGGAGTCCAGAAATATGACTCAAAACAAGGGGTTTCTGAATCAGCCCATGGCAGGTGGAGGGAACACGTGACCTATGCTGCCATTTCTATAGCCATGCGGATCTAGGTTTGCATTTGCTCTCTGCAAACACTTCCATTCCAATATACGTGGGTTAAGACTTGTTATTTTAAGAAAGAGTCTTTTGGAAAATTCCCAACTTTGCTTCAGTTGAAGACAAAAAGGTTTTGTTCTTGTTTGATTGGACTGGAGCGGGCTTGGGCTGTGCCTGTGGCCAGATATGCTGGTGGTATGAGGGCAGACAGTGGTTGTAGTAGGAAACAGACCATCCTTGGGAACCTGGAACATGAAAGTCACATATTTCATGTTTCAGGTTACTTCTGTCCCTCCTGCCCAGTTTTCAGGTCCCTTTAAATATTATCACACAGAAACAGAGGAAAAGGAGAGTAGACCGTGCCTAGGATTCCTACCTAGTTCCTGGCACTCCAGTTCCTTCAGCTTTTCTCACTCCAGTGTTGTTTTCCATGTTTGTTTATTTTCTCCAGAGGTTCTTCAAGACACCTTCACTTCCCTGGGCTATGAAGTCCAAAAGTTCTTATATCTTAGAGCACATGACATACTCGATATTCTTCACCACATCGCCTCTCTGCCCCAACACCGGGACCATGACAGCTTTGTGTGTGTCCTGGTGAGCCGAGGAGGCTCCCAAAGCGTGTTTGGCGTGGATAAGACTCACTCAGGGTTACCTTTGCATCGTATCAGGAGGATATTCATGGGGGACAAATGCCCTTCCCTCGCAGGGAAGCCAAAGCTCTTTTTTATTCAGAACTATGTGGTGTCAGAGGACCAACTGGAAGATAGCAGCCTCCTGGAGGTGGATGGTCCGGCGGTGACTGATGTGGAATCCAGGGACCCAAAGCCTGGGCTATGCATGGTTCCCCGGGAAGCTGACTTCTTCTGGAGCCTGTGCACAGCAGATGTGTCCTTGGTGGAGCAGTCCTCTAGCTCTCCCTCCTTGTACCTGCGGACCCTCTCCCAGAAGCTGGAGCAAGAAAGGTGAGCCATCTAGGAGGGGATCCATCCTGGACCTCTGATTTATTATCCTGCTACCAAGATGTTTGATGACCTTCGCAGAGGAAAGGGATTTTTTCCCTTCCCATTAGGGTTATTTTAGGGGATAATATAGACCCAGTACAACTTATGAGTGCTTTGTGTTAGTCAGCTTATAGTTTGGATATTTTTCTTTAAAGCTCAGAAATTTAAATTTTTTTCTTACTATGAAAGTAGTACATAAAATCATCAATGTAGATGCTGAAAGAGGAATGCAATAAGCATTAATAATCCTCCTAACTAGAGTGGGCCTCTATTAATCGAATGTTAGTGTACTTCTTACAGACTATTTGGGGGGTGTGTGGGGGTGATTCCCACACAATCATAGAGATCACCTGTGTGTGTGCATGATTTTTAAACCCAAATGGAATCATCATCCACTATTACTTTAGAACCTGTTTTTAGTTTGTTCAATGGTAGATCACAAACGTTATTGCATATCAATAGTCACAGGTATAAAACACCATTTTATACATGTCTGCAGAGCAGCCCATAATATGGCTACAACTTGATTTACTCATCTGACTTTGGGTCATCAGATAGTGTTTTGCTTTAATAAAAAAAAAGTGTTAACATCTTTACAGCTTGACACGTTGCTTGTAAGAGTCGTCTCTGGGGGGTAAATTTCCAGACATGGAACCGCTGTGTCAGAGGGCTGCCTTGGATGTGTCTGCCCTCATTGTCTCTGGGACAGTTATGCCAGCCTCATACGAGTGTTGCTGTGTCCCTGAATTCTCACTGACACCGCATAATGTTTTGTTTCCCCATGTTTTGACAGTTTGATGAGTCAAAAATAGTACCTGATTGTTCAGGTCTGCAGATCATTGCTATATATAGTAGCCACCCCTTATCTAAGGTTTTCTTTCTCTAGTTTCACTTACCCAGAGTCAACTGTGGTCTGGAAATATTAGGTGGAAATTTTCAGAAATAAACAGCTCATAAGTTTTGGCAACTTTATACAGAATATTATTATGATTGTTCTATTTTTATTATTGTTGTTGTTAATCTCTGTCTATGCCTAATATATAAATTAAGCTTTATTGTAGGTATGTAGTCTTGGGAAAAGCATAGTATACTCAGGATACACTGGTGCTGGCTGTGGTTTCAGGTACTACCTGGACGTCTTGGAATGTATCTCCTATGTGTAAAGGGGCTACTGTAAACATTTTTTTTTTATGTTTGTTGGCAAGAATGCTTTCCTAAGGGGAACATTGGCATCCTGGTTTCTAGTAGGCTGAATGAAGCCACAAGCTACCTTAGGTGTAAGATTCATTGGCCTTTGTAATTGGCCCCTAACTATAACTGAGAATGATATTTGTGTGCCATCTGCTGAAGGCATTCTGGGTTCCAGCTCTGAAGACCCAGGAACAAATCTCACAGCTTTCTCTCCACAGCCCCCTCTAAGGTAGCTTGGCAGGAAGGGAAGCACTATAGTAGGAACAAACAGAGCCTCAGAAGTAGATACTCCATGGGCAAGGGGTATTATTATTGCCCTTTATGCCCGTCCTGCATATTCATAGTTGACCCAGGTGGGTAATAGTCTGGCTGGTGTGTCTCAAAGTAAAAATTCCTCTCTCTGAGGGGAGGGAGCTGTGACCATTGGACCATTGCTGCTAACTGGTTTGGATCATTTGCTGAGCAGCTTATGGAATATCTAGAAAGGAACAGTTTCAAAGAACTTTCATGTCTGTTGGCTGATTTCACCCTAATCTAATGACAATCTGTCTTCTCTGATATTTGCATGGCATTAAAATTTGCCTTTCTCATTTCCTCCAGAAAACGCCCACTTGTGGATCTCCACGTTGAACTCAACAGCAGTGTGTATGATTGGAACAGCAGAGTCTCTGCCAAGGAGAAGTACTGCCTCAGTCTGCAGCATACCCTCAGAAAGAAACTCATCTTGTCTAACACGTGAAAACCTCAAGCCTTTCTTCGCCTCAAAGTCTCCATCTCTCTCTCAAGATAGCTGAGAAGAAGGTATTGGCTTCTGTTGTTGAAGTAGCTAGCCAGGTTAGCCTTGGGAAGGAACAGCTTCAAAACAAAAAAAATCAAGCACTGTTGGAGCAGGTAGTGATCAAGTGAACCAGAGATACAGAAATAAGATGTAGAAAGCATGCAGTTAGCCTGTGGGTGTCTGTATTCCATCTAAGAAAACTAAAATGAAAATACAGATTGAGGCAATCAGAACATCATAAGCACAATCCTACTTCCTAGAAACAACCACAGTTAACCAAAATTTGTGTGTCACCGTGTAGACTTTTCTGCACCCAAGATTTGAACGTAGGACAGGGGCTGTCTTAGTCCATTGGGGCAGCTATACCAAATGACCATCGACTTGGTAGCTGAAGCAGTACACATTTATTCCTCATAGTTCTAGAAGAGAAGTAGTCCAAGATCAAGGTGCTGGCAAGTCCTGCATCTAGTGAGGGCCCTCTTCTTGGTTTTCAGATGGCTTTCCTCTGTTGTTGTTCTCACATGGCAGAGAGAGAGAGAGAGAGAGAGAGAGGGAGAGATACAGACAGACAGAAACAGAGAGAGGGGGAAACATTCCGTGTGTAACAGTAGCCTTATAATGTAGAGGTTATTTGTCCATTTTTGTAGGCACTTGTGTGATAATTTTTTTTGGTAGCAGGAATTGAATCTAAGGCCTCTTAACCACTGAGCTCTTTTATTTTTTATTTAGAGACAGGATCTCACTAAGTTGCTTAGGGCCTCACTAAGTTGCTGAAGCTGACTTTGAACTTGTGATCCTCCTGTTTCAGTCTCCCAAGCCACTGGGAATTGTAGGTGTGCGCCTCTGCGCCTGGCTCACTTGGCATTTAACTGTTGAGCAGATGCATCTTTCTTTCTGGGGCATGACCTGAAAAAAAAAAGGCTTTTATTTTAAAGAGCCATTTGTTATTAATATTATTATTTATTTATTTTAATATATTTTTGAAAGTTGGTTTCAGCTGGTTTGTGTCTGTCTCTTTGTATTTATATGTGTTGCTCTGAAACGAATCCATAGTTGCTGGGATTACAGGCGTGCCTTCCACAGCAGGCTATTATTCTTATTTTAAGTAATCTAGGTGCTATTTGGTGAGTGGAGGACTCCTATAGGTAGCTTTGTATTTAATCTTTGCTTAGGCACACCAGGAGGAAGTAATGTATGTACATGGCCCTGTGAACCAAGCACCCTGTGTTCATTATCACAGAGGGAATCTAAAAGGAAACTAAATGACTGGGCAGCTTTGGTTGCCTTTTCTAGTCCCTTCTAAACTAGGTGACAAACATTTTCCATTTATTCTGTTTCTTGTCATTAACAATTACAGCATATTGCTCTTGTTTTGAGCTAGCAATATGCCTCAAAATGCTGTGTATAGGGGCTGGAGCGGTGGCTCAGTGGTTTTGGTGCTTGCCTGGCATGCACGAGAACCCGAGTTCAAACTCCAGCACCATATACATAATGAAGTGTCTGAGCGACAAAAGTCATATGAAAAACTAATAAAATTGATTCTATCTTTCTCTCTCTCTCACTGTCCCTCTCTCTTAAAAAAAGAATATCTTTAAAAATATGCTATATATAGCATCTTTGCTTCACCGCAAATTATGAATATACAAAAGATACTATTTATTTATATTACTTTTTAGTTTTGATAATGTTCATATGTTTCTAAGATAATGTAAATACAGCTATAAATTAAGCATTATATTTCTTTCTTTTTTTCATTACTAGAGCTCAAACCAAGGGCCTCACACATGCTAAGCAAGCACTGTGCCACTGAGTTACATTTGCAACCCACTAGCAAATTAAATTTCTATCCATAAATATTGATGAGTTTAATTAGACCCTTTATCCATTCAAGTGAAACCACAAATCTAATACCAAGCATCAGTCAATCCCCCAGTCCAAGAGAAAAGAGTGCTAAATGTTTTCTTTGAGTCCTGCTCACTAGCAAGGGGTGTGGTGTGCAGGGGAAGAAGGGTTGTGACTACAGGCCCATAACAAATGGGAGGAATGAGCCCCTTGCCTTCCCTTCCCTACCTCAGAGCTGTTCTGAGGATGAAATGAAGCTCGCATATGAGGTATTGGGTTATGCCGTGTGAATGTAAGCTGCTAGAAAGGTTGAACCAAATCTTTTTTTTTTTTTTAAGAGAGGAAAAGAATCAATCTTATTTATTTTTCATCTCATTTTTGTTTTTCCAACACCTAGTTGTATATGTGGTGCTGGGGATTGAACCTGGTTCATCCCCCATGCCAGGCAAGTGTGCTACTGCTGATCCATCATTCTAGCCCATTGAACCAAATCTTGAAGAATAGGATTCGAGCAGATTGAGATGAGAATGTGTTGCAGGAGAGGACGTAAATCAAGTGAAGGAGCAGACAAGAGAGAGGCAAGGCATGTTTTAGAAACCTTTGTTGTAACTTTTAGCATGATGAGAGAGTGTGAGTAATGGTGAGCGATAAGTTGGGAGATGACTGTGTGTGAGTAGGAAGAACTTTGAAGGCCTCTATTTTTGTCCTCTAGCCAGTTGTCATGTAACTGGTCCCCCTGTCCTCTTTATTTTTTGTACCAGGGATTAAACGAAAGACAATTAGCCACTGAGCCACATCTCCAGACCTTTTTTACCTTTTTTAAATTTTGAGACAGGATCTTGCTAAGTTACTCAGAGTCTCACTAAGTGCTGAGGCTGGCTTTGAACTTGTGATCCTCCTGCCTCAGCCTCCTGAGATCCTAGGATTACAGGCATGTGCCACCATGGCTAGCTAGTTTTCCTTATTTTAAAGTGATATCTTTGATTCCTTCTTTGACATTTTTGTATATAAACACTGGATTATGCTATGGTTTGGATGGAAAGTGTCCCCCAAAAGCTTAACATGTAAGACAATGTAAAAAGACTGAGATGAAATGATTGGGTGTAAGAGCCTTGTGGGGATTAACTCACAACTGAAGGCAGGTAGGGTGTGGCTGGAGAAGGTGGGTTGTTGGGGGAATGTCTTTAGGGTATATAATTTTTTGTATCTGGTGAATGGAGTCTCTCTCTCTTCTTTGTGATGTGATAATTTGAGCTGCTGCTCTCTGCCACACTCTTCCACCATGATGTTCTGCCTCACCTCAAGCCCCAAGGAACAGAGCCAGGCTTCTATAGACTATGACCTCTGAAACCATGAGCCCACAAATAAACTTTTCTTCCTAAAATAATTCTTTAAACTTATTTATTGTCAATTTTAAAATGTTATAATTAATTATAAAATGTTATAAAATATATATGAAGAATCTTAAGGTATTTCTTTAAGGCAATCATCCTAAATATAAAAGATAAAAGAGAACAAAATTGGTGGATTGGAGGAAGTCTGCACTTTCAAGTTACACCATGGCTTGGGATTCAAGCAAAGTGAATACTGCTTTTCAGCATGGTGGGTGACTGAGGGATTTCACTGAAATTCATTATAAGATAGTCAGACATAGGGAGACTCAGAAATTCTGGTGTTTCAAACAGAGGATAAAAAAGAGTACCTTAGAGCCAGCCGGTGATGGCAGTACCTCCAGGTCACTGCAGAGGGAAGGGGCAACACAAAGAAAAGAGAAACTCAGTAGAGAAATTTGGCACTGGAACACCTGTAGAATAAAAAGGGAGTAGGAACTGAGCTGATTCAAAGGGGCTGCACAGGAAGCTGATGTTTAGAGTCCTCCATGTTTCTCAATTTGGGAGTGGAGAGCTGAGGCAGGGACCCAGCTGGTGGAGGTCATGAAGGAGCTTGTTGCTGTGGGAACCTAGGAGAGCATAGCAAATACTCCCACACTCTCCAAGCCATTGTCTACTGTGGCATAGGGTGTACCTGGCAACTGAAACAGGCACAAAGAAGATTGTAGGGTGATTCAGGTCAGAGATACAACTCTTTCCCTTTAAGTCTGGAGGCTTGTGCCACCAGCTGAAGAGGGTCAGGAAACCAAAGGGGCGGATATGACTACATTCAAGGACTGAGCCTTGGAAGGCTATATTCATAGGCAGTGGAGTACCTGAGACCTGCTGTGCCCCTCCACCCAGGTTGGTTGGTTACCCAGCCCAGCGAGTAGAATTCTGGGGCAGCCTCTGAGATCCAGATGCCAAGAAGAGTTCGGCACCTTATCTGGCCCTAGGTATGCATTGATCTAATCTCTCTGGAGTAGAGACCAACTGACAGTTCCAAAGTTCTGATGATAGCTAGACCCCAGCCATTCAAACTTCCCATTTAGATCAGGTCCACCCTGGCAGTGCATCTTTCTAATCTATCCAGACAAAACGTCAAGAGATAGTACTTCCCATTCCATTCTACCTTGTACTGGTGAGCATGGAAGCTGAGTACCATTTCAACCAGCTTTGGTTTCAGGCCATTCTGGCTAGCAGCTTGTGAGAAATGCAAAAGGAGGAATGGTTTAATAATCCTCAGTCCTTGGTCTCTGTAATGGGTGGACAGCCCAAGAAATCTGGTATAGGCAGTGAACATCTATCCTTGTCAATAGTTTTGACCACCACATCAGTGGATATAATTATTTATAATTTTTCTTTAAGATTTTTCTTGTTGTATTTTCTGGCTGGAATATATATACAAAACTATATATTTATTATCTCCCTCCCCCACAAATATATATTTCCTTTTTCTTTTTTATCATTTTTCTTTTTTGTTATTTTGTTTCATTGTTTAGTTTTAGTTTTCATCTCTTTTACTTTTTCTCCTTTCGTCTCCCTCTAATAATGGAATTCTCTTGTTCTCTCTTTCACTGTCTCTCTCTGTCTCTATTTTGTTTATTTTTTTCTCTTTCTCCTTTGTGGTCTTCACATGGTTCCTCTCTTTTGCCTTCTCTCTTTTCACCTTTTGAATATTCTAAACTTTCTTTTGCCTTTCTATCTCATTTTCTTTTCTCCTCATAATCTATATTTTTTATCTTTAAAAACTATTTAGTTTATATAATTTCTGCCCCCCCTTCATTTATGTTCAGTGATCATTGGCATTACGGATGTTGTATGACACCTGGTGTTTACTTTAATGCTATATGTAGTTCTTGGCTGTGGTTGCTATTGTTAATCTCTGACCCCACCATTCTTGGTGTTGTAGTTATCATATTGTAGTTATCATGGTAGATACCTGATATTTATTTTAATGTATATTAATGTATATTAATGTATATTTATTTTAATGTATATTATATCCCACTTTTCTGTGGGATTCTGGAAATCTAGTTGACACCACAACCATGGCATAGATATTATGCTGCTGAGTTATACCCCAAATCCAACTAAAAGGCAGCACACTTACTCCACATATAACCCAACCTCACTTCAGCAATACTTTCACACACACACAAAAATAGGGCAGCCAAAACAAAACAAAACTTCAAAAGAAGTCCTGAGTATAAACAGCTATGGAGGGGCCTTGGGTCCCACTCGTGGACATATGCTACCATGGCAATAGCCAAGAGAAATAAGACTGTGGACACCATGCCTATTTTGGGCCTTAACTTACAGCATACACATTTAGAACATACAGACTTGTCAAGTTTAGAAAAGTAATCAAAGGGTATACCTTATATACCCTGCTGAATACAACATAATTGTGTGATCTGTTAGAAGGACCACACTCTTGTGTGACCTACAGAATAAGTGGGATCCTCAAGCCCCAACACAATACAGTGCTTATCAAAGAGCACTAATCATTCCCCCAAATTACCCAGGAAACTATATTACAAAACCCACTTGGAAATATGTTCAAGCATTTACAACAGCCTGATGTCCCAGAACACATTGCCAAGAGAAAGCTGTGCCCTAAAAAGCAAGCCCTTACATCAAAGTGGGAGAGAATTTCATCCCTACAGATGAACAAATCCTAACACACAACAGAAATATAAGAAATATAACAAAACAAGGTAACATGACCCCTCCTAAGGTTTATTTTTCACCAGGAACCTACTCCAAAGATATTGGTGTAGATTGAAATACCAGATTAAAAGTTCAGAAGAATGATTATAGAAAAGATCAGCAAATTTTAAGAGAACACAGAAAAACAACTGAATGAATTAAAGAAATCAGTACAGGATATGAATGACAAATTCAAAAGATAGAGATATTTTTAAAAAACCCAAACACAAATTGTGAAAATAAAAGGTACAATTAGTCAAGCAAAAATTCAGTCAAAAGTTTCCAAGAGAGTAGAGCAAATAGAAAGCAGAATCTCAGAGCTGGAAGACAAAATGACCACCTTGACTATTCAGATAGTATCAAAGAAAAGAAAATAGCCACGATCAGGATATACAAGAACTCTGGGGCATTATGAAACCAAAATAAGAATCACTGGAAATGAAGAGGCATCTAAAATATAGGCTAAAGTCACAGATAATCTTTTCAGGGAAATAATAACAAAACTTTCCAATACCTGGGAATGAGATGGATATCCACATACATGAGGCATACAGAACCCCAAATAGACAATACCATAAATGAATGTCACCACAACATATATAATTATAATTAAATACCTAACAAGGACAAGGATAGAATTTTAAAAGCTTTAAGAGAAAAACCAGGTCACATGTAGATGTAAGCCAGTCAGAATTATTTCTGATTTCTCAACACAAACCCTAAAGTTCAGAAGGGCTTGGAATGATGTGTTCCAAGGTCTTAAAGAAAATAACTATCAAATAAGATTTCTATATCCAGCAAAACTATCCTTCAGAATAGAACCAGAAAGAAGAACCTTCCAAAGTAAACAGAAACTAAAATAATTTATGCTTACTAAACCACCATTTCAGAAAATACTTAAAGAAATATTATACATAGAAGACGTTAAGAAACTAAAAATAAATCCCAGGGCTCGTAAATATAGATGAAGATCATTAGAAAGGTAGCTAAGCAAATGAGAAACAGGACTGAATTAAACATTAGAAATAAATCAAAATTGAAGGAAGTAATAAACTCTCACAATAACACAGAATATAAATGACTTTAACACTTCATTGAAAAAACATAGACTTGCAGAACATATTAAAAAACAAGAGCCGGGGCTGGAGCGGTGGCTCACCTGTTTTGGCGCTTGCCTGGCAAGCATGAGGACCTGGGTTCAAACCCCAGCACCACGTACACAACTAAGTGTTGGAGCAACTAAAGCCATGTGAAAAATTAAATAAAGCTGTTTCTCTCTTTCTCTGTCTCTCTCACTACCCCTCTCTCTTAAAAAAACAAACAAGAGCCAACTATATGGTGTTTTCAAGAGACTCATCTTATAGGCAGAGTCAGCTACCTATAAGTTGGAAATGATAGGAAGGAAAATGACATTCCATGCAAATGGAGCCCTTAAACAAGCAGAAGTAGCTATTCTCATATCTGACAAAGAAGATTTCAAGCTAGAATTAATCAGAAAAGATGAAGAGGGTCACTTTATATTGGTAAAGAGAACAATTCAACCAGAAGAATACTGGTAGTAAAATATTTGTGCCCCAAACATCAGAGCACCCAAACAAACACTACACAGCATAAAGACTCAGACAGACCCCAATGCAATAATACTAGGTGATTTCCACACACCTCTCACCAATTGGCAGGTCATCCAGACATAAAAGCAGTAAAAACTCTTCATCCCTAAAGTATATTATAAATCAAATAGACCTAATAGCCAAATTCACTTTCTTCTCAGTCCCTCATGGAACCCTTTCAAAATAAACCATACTTTAGGACACAAAGCAAGTCTTCACAAATATTTTAAAAATTGCTATAGTTCCTTGCATCTTATCAGATAGGGAAAGAAACTAGAAATCAATAGCAATAAAAAGAACAGAATTTATATAAAAACATGGAGGTTAAATAACACATTTTTTAACAATTGATTACAGAAGAAACCAAGGAAGAAATTTTAAAGTCTTAGAAGCAAATTAGTATAGAGATACAATATGTCATAACCACCAGAACACTAGAAAACTGTTCTAAGAGGAAAGTTTATAGTTATGAGTGCCTACATAAAAAATAAAATTAGAAAAACTAATGATGCCTCTCAAAGTTTAGAAAAACAAGAATAAGTCAATTCCAAAACCAGTTGAAGGAAGAAAATAATTAAGATCAAAGTAAAAATCAATGATATAGAGATAATAAAACAATATAAAAGTGAACATAACAAAATTGTTTCTTTGAAAAGATAAACATGATTGATAAACCCTTAGCCTAACTAATCAAAAGAAAGTGAAGGAACACCCAAATTAGTAAAATTTGAGTTGGAAAAGGAGCTATCACCACAGACATCACTGAAATTCAGAGGATCATTAGGGACTATTTTGAAAACTTACATGCTAATAAATTGGATGGAAATGGATAAATTTCTAGACATAAGCAACTGAAAAAATTAAACTGAAATGATATAGAAAACTTAAACAGACCAAGAATACGCATTGATATTGAAGCAGTAATAAAAAGCCTTCAAACAAAACAAGACCCAGGATCAGAAAGATTCTTACATGAATTCTACTAGACATTTAAAGAAGAACTAACATCAATGCTTCTCAAATTATTCCATTAAATACGAACTGTGATTCTCCTGCCTCAGCCTCCTGACCTGCTGGGATCACAGGAGTGTGCCACTGTGCCGGCTGCTCAGTGGTTCTTCCTTGCTAATGAAACGATTCTCTTCTTTGCAGTTCTGCCTTCACTTCTGTCTCATTTTGACCCCCTGTTTCAGGGAACCCTGCACTCAGGAATTCTCTTTCAGCAGCTAGTTAGGAGGACTGACTCCCCAACCCCAATTTATTTCCAGCTTCCACTCTTTCCTCCTTGTATAACTCATCTTTCTGATACTGTAGCAAATACCTGAGAAGATAAACTTAAAAACACAGAAGATTTATTTTGGCTTATGGTTTCAGAAGTTTCAGTGCACTGTCTCTTAGCCTTGTATTTTAAGGCCTGTGGTGAGCTAGTACGTCATGGAGAGAACACAAAGTAGAGAAAGTTGCTCTCCTGTTAGTGCCTGGAAGCAGAGAGAAGAGGGGGGGACCTTGGTTCCAATATCCTCTTTTAATTCACTCCCACACGGAACTAACTCCTCCCACTAGGCCCCACCTCCTAAAGGTTCCACCCCTTCACAAAGCACCATCTGCTGGAACAAACCTTCAAAACACTGGCCTTTTGGGGGAATTTAAGTTCCAAACTATAGCACTTCTTTACCATGAACAGGCCATGGTAAGGGGTACTGAACATGTCCAGTCTGCAGCAGGAATTTTGGAATCTCTTCTCCTAGACTCTAGGAGCAGGTTTTCAGGATTAAGCTTGGGTTTTGTGCCACAAAGAAGTCAGAATTTGAGGTCAGTCTTGTCAAATTGTCTGTGTAGCAAACCCTGCTTGCTATCCCCAAATGTCCATTCTCCTTTTCTTCCCCTTGTGCTAGAAACCCTGATTATAACTGGGCATATGTCCTTATAGAATACAGTCTACTTGTCCAGACACGAATTTGTACCTAGATGTGGTCAAGCAACCAAGTCCTGGCAAATGAGAGGAAGGAATCGTATCTATGGCAGCTGCACAAAACTTTCCTTAAAAGATATCTACTTTTTGCCCTTTGCTCATTTTTCTCTTCTTCCATACTGTTGGTTAGAATGTGGATGTGATAGCTGGATGTCTAACTGCCATCTTGAACTATTGAGGGCCACATTGTAGGAATAGCTGAGAGGTGAGCAGGAAGATGCCTCACTCAATGAGGACATTAAGGAACAGAATCATCAAACCAGACTAGAACACCTACCTCTGGACTTTTATGTAAAAGAAGAAACAAAAACAAACAAACCAACCAAAAAACAAAAACAAAAACAAAAACAGGGACTGGAAAGGTGACCCAGTGGTAGAGTGTTTGCCTGGCATGTGCAAAGACCTGGGTTTGATCCTAGCATCACATACACAACTAAATGTTGGAAAAGCAAAATCAAAAACAAAAAAACAGATGGAAAAAAAATTGACTCTTTAAAAAAGAAAAAAAAATCAGAATTTCTGATTTTTCTCTCAACCTGACCAGCCCATCTGATGCTTTATTATCTGATTAACATATCTAGAATGTTTGTGCCTATTATAAACTTGAAAGAAATTTGTGGAGATGATTATTTTTATTTTCTAGTTATTTTAAAATATATATACTTAAATCTGAGCTGGGCTAAATGTTTGGTATGGATGGTCTCATTTATCTGTTTCATCCTTTTGCGCTTTTTTGAGGAGGATGGAGATGCTTGATCAAGACAGTACAGTTTGAACAGTATCATCCTGAGAGGTGTGACTCACATGGAAAAGTCATTCTGAGTCACTCAAATTATAGACATTGCTTTTTTTGTTTTGTTTTGTTTGTTTTAAAGAGAGAGGGACAGTGAGAGAGAGAGAGAAAGACAGAATAAATTTTATTTAGTTTTTCATGGACTTTCGTTGCTCTAACACTTCATTGTGTATGTGGTGCTGGGGTTTGAACCTGTGTACTCCCCCGCATGCAAGGCAAGCGCCGTAACTGGTGAGCCACCGCTCCAGCCCCCAGACATTGCTTTTGTATTGAGTTCATGGTAAAAAAGAGTTCACAGTAAGAGTTTGAAAGATAAATACACAAATCCAAGTATGCACGAGGCACGTTAACTATGAGCTTAGGTTTAGGATCGTCAAGATCATAACTCCAAAAGAGCCACTTGTTTTAAATCTACAATTCCTTATTTTCCCTTTTGGGGCCCTCCCTTGCTTCCAGTGACCTTAAAGGTAGAAATGTAATATTTAATCAAGGCTATTGAATGGAATGATTGATCTTCCCAGGGAGCCCCAAGAACCTCCCTATTGTCAGAACTACTTTCAACCCCCTAACTCCCTTTTTTAAAGCTGCGAATTGAATTTTTAATTTTAGTGGAGTACAACTTATTAGTTATTTCTTTCATGGACTGTACTTTGCATTTTATAAGAAATGGTTGCCAAACACAAGGTCATCTAGGTTTTCTCCTGCATCATCTTCTAGAAATTGTAGAGTTTTGTATTTTCACTTACGTCTATGATAAATTTTGAGGTTTTTTTTGGGAAAGATACAAGGTCTGTTTCTGGGTTCACTTTTCACATGTCCACTTGTTCTAGCAGTATTTGTTGAAAAGACCATCTTCTCTGTTGAATAGATTTTGTTCCTTTGTCAAAGGTCAGCTTGTGATATTTGAACAAGTCTATTTCTGTATTCTTTGTCAGTCAATTAATCTGTTTTTTTCACCAGTACCCCACTGTCTTGATCATTGTAACTTATGTTATGTTCTGATGTACATAATGTTGGGGAAATGTGGAGTATGTTGACCTCATTGTTTCATTTTAAACAATATATATTATCACAGTTATAAAAATAAAGTAAAAACTGTAAAAAAAAAGTCTAGTGTTTTTATATTAACATGAATAATGTTAATGTTCTTTAAACACAAGTGGCATAATATAATTAATACTATTTCTCTCCTTCTTCCTCCCTCTTCTCTCCTTTTCTCTTCTTTCTTTCTCCTCCCCCCCCCCCCCCACTCCTTCTCCTTTTCTCTCTTTCTCTGTCTTCTCTGTCTTTCCTGGTGTGGGGAACCAAACTCAGGGTCTCCTGCATGCTAAACATGTGCTCTACCGCTGAGCTACTCCCTCAGCCCTTTCTCTTTCTTTTCATTCATGTGGTCATATCTATATGTCTTTCACATTTTTTTCATTATTTAAACAATGGCACAAAGCCGTCTTTTCTTTCTTACTTGGTGAGGACTTCCTGCCTCATCTCTAGGGTTCCCATCCCTTTCTTAGCTCTTCTTCCAAGGGGGGGTATCATTTCAACTTTCTTGCAACTTTAGTTTCTCCCATTCTCTTTGATCCTTTAGTCTAAAAACAAACTCTGCCTCACCCACTGAATAAATGTCCTCTCTTTTGGGCCCTGTCCTGTGGAAAGGTTCGTCTAGTCTACACTTTCTCCACTACCCGTTCACTTCAGTCTTCCTTGCCATCCGCTTTTTACTTTAACCATTCTACCAAGTCCTCAGAATTCATGGGTGACATTGACCTTAGTTGCCTCCTCCCTTCTCCAGGTATCCACTACAGAAAGTTCTATCAAGGAAATCTTGGTGTCTCTCTCCTCCTGATCCTTAAATGTGGATATTCCAAAGGATTACTCTTTTTTTTTCCTGTCTATTTATATTTTGTCTTTTGACAACATTGTGGCTTTAAATACTGTTCCTATGTATGTGACTCTAAGATGGATTTTTATATCCTAGACTCCTTTCTTCAAGTCTGAATCTTACTTTGCAACTTCTGGAAGACTTTCCTACTTGGTTTTTCCCTCAGGCACCTCAAACTCAATATACTCCCAACCTAAAAAAAAAAAAAAGAAAAGAAAAAAAAATCTGATTCACATCTCCTATCTGGGTCTCTAATTTCAGCTAACAGAACTACCAGAACATCATTTTCACCCTAGTTCACGTTTTCTATCTTCCTGTGGGCAACTAGTTTCTACACTGGGTGGATTTTATTCTATCTTTTGCTCCTTATACTGGGGACCCCTTCAAATTAAAAGCCCTAGCCTTGGAGTGGTAGCTCAGTGGTTATGGTGCTTGCCTGCTCTGTTCTAACCCCAGCACCACGAACACAATGACGTGTCAGAGCAATGAAAGGTCACATGAAAAACTAAATAAAATTGATTCTTTCTCTCTCTCTCTCTCACTGTCCCTCTCTCTTTAAAAAAAAAATACATAAATGTACCAAACTAGTTTTTCTCTCTGTTTCATTTCCTGGTAAACTATTTCTCCACCTCAATTTACTCATGCTGAGAATGGAAACTGAGAAGCTGACATCCTTGGTCCTGGGCAGGTGCCAATGAAACTAGACCAATGAAACTGGTAACATCTCTGGGTAGCACATGTGTGGATTTTGTTCCTATAAGCTGCAATGTTTCTGTATGACAAGAGAGGCAGATTAACTGCCTTCCTGGTTTGGGCCAAAAGGCAATTAAATTAATTTTTCCTGTTTTTATCATTTCTCTCATTTCTGATGTGAATGGGCAATCGAATCCAGTCTGTTGGAACCTGGCAGGGCCTCTGACCTAGGGCATGGGTCACGCTGTGACCCACACATCTTGGCTGTGCTAACAGTGTTTGGAGGAAAATCTTGAAGAGGCTGAAAATGAAGATATGAACTAGACAGATGAAGGCTCTGGATAGTTGACTCAGCTGCCATCCTATTGTCTCTGCACTGGAGAATCTTGAATCTTTTTTTTTTTGTATTTTTATTTTTTTTAATTGGTGCTTTATAGTTTTACACATGGAAGGGATTTGTTGTTATACATTAATACATGCACATGTTATAATTTGGTCCCATTCCTTCCCCAGCATGTCCCCCCACCACATCTCTTTTCTTCACTGATCTCCCCACATTACACATATATACATGTATCTCTATATATGTAATTTAAAAAATTTTTCCAGTTTTAAATGCCTGCATGGCTACTAATCAGCATCTAAAGGGTGCAAAGTATACCATGCGGTATTAAGCCCCCCTTTTCCCTCCCCATTTTCCCCCATCCCCTCCTCACATAACGGGACTTCCCTCAGTTCATTTGTTAATTCAAGTTTGATGGATCTGTTATATAAACCTGACCATCTCTCACCCTTTCCTTTGTTTTACTCTAGCTTCCACATAAGACAGAAAACATTCAACCATCAAGTTTCTGAGTTTGGCTAATTTCACTTAGCATAATTTTCTCCATCCCATCCATTGTATGTATATATATAGCACAGTTTCTTGACCTATTCATCCAGTGAGGGGCATCTGGTTAGATTCCATAATTTAGCTATTGTGAATTGTGCTGCTGCTAGCATTGATGTAGCTGTGTCATTGTAGTATGGCAATTTTATATCTTCTGGGATAATACCCAGGAGTGCGATAGCTGGGACAGAATTGTATTTAAGGAGATTCTTCAGGTGGTAGTATACCAAAAGATTGTGTGGTTGAGTAGCTGGTATAAGATCAGGGACAAAGGTATTGTTCTACTTCAAGGCAGAGGAAGTGTAATGTGGAGACAGGTTGCTACTGGCACCCCAGCCCAGAGGTTGCTGGCTTTCAGGGGCCTAGATTCAGTCACCTGTCTACATCAGAAATAAGATAAAAGATATAAGAAGGAAAAATGAATTTAATCACAATTTGACTAAAACTGGGAAGGCAGCCAAATCTGCCTCCATTGGTCCTCAGAAACAGTGCAATGTATGTGGACAAAAGCCAGAAATTATACATATATAGATTTAGCTAGGCTGAACGAGCCAGAGAGATGTTACGATCGCTGGCACCTGCCTGGGGGTGCTGGGGTGAGCAGCTTCTTAGTTTCCATTCTCAGCATGAGGAAGCTGGGATGGAAAAATGTAGGTTATTAGGAAATGAAAGGAAAAGGGAAAACTAATTTGGGAATTTTAATTCAAAGGGACCCTGCTACAAAAGCTTCTGAGTCTGGGTCTTTGGTCCTGGTCATTGTATCTTTCTGGACCATTCTGTACACCACCTTCCACCTCACCTGATTTCTCCAAATTGAAGCATAGTCTAAGGCCAGCTTCAAGGATGGAAAACTGCCTCCTTCTATCTTCTGTGGTCAACTATTGCTTCAGTGGGATGTTAGTCTCCTCTCCTGAACAGAATAAAACTTTCATATGAATCTCTTCCATGTGCTCTCTCCACTTTGTATCTCAGGCTGTAATTTATTTATTTTTTGTGGTGCTGGGGTTTGAACCCAGAGTCTTGAACATGCTAGACTAGCACTACCTCTGAGCTACACTCATAGCCCCTCATGCATGTTTTGATGAGCATGCTTTAGATGACTGTGATTTTATCTTTATAGCTTCTTTAGGCATTTAATCTGTTGCACAGTCTAGCCCACAGTAGGCTCTCCATAAATACATATTCAGCAAATTAAGGATTGAATTAAAGATGAAATCTCAGGGAATGGAGCAGTGGCTCAGCGGTTACAGTGCTTGCCTAACCTGGGCAAGGACACAGGTTTGGACCCCAGCACCATGTACACAATAAAGTGTTGGAACAATGAAAGCCACATGAAAAATTAAATAAAATTGATTTTCTCTAAAAAATAAATCAATAAATAAAGAGAGAGAGGGACAGTGAGAGAGAGAGAAAAAAAGGGAATCAATTTTATTTAGTTTTTCATGTGGCTTTTGTTGCTTCGAAACTTTGTTGTGCACATGGTACTGGGATTTGAACCTGCAGACTTGCTCAAGCAAGGCAAGCACTGTAACCCCTAAGCCACTACTCCAGCCCCCACCTTTAAAAAAAAAAGGAAGAAGTCTCAGGAATATTGTTTTATAAAATGTTTTGATATATTCACATTCTTTCTTTTTAGCAAGCAGTATGCTGGACATAATTTCAACTATTACTGATATAGTTTTTATGTTGTGAAGTGTAAGTAATTTGTGTCATATTATGTCTCCCTTTCTTCTTTTTATTGAGATATAATTCACATACCATAACATTCATCCCCGAGAGAGAAAGTCAGTTTTTATTTATTTTTTAATCTGGTTTTTGTTTTCCCTCTATTTAGTTGTGTTTGTGGTGCTGGGGATTGAACTCACATCCTTATGCATGCCAGGCAAGCACTGTACCATTGAGCCACCTCTCTAGGTCCTATTTATTTTTTTAAAATTTACTTATTTATTTTTGGTACCAGTGATGCAGGGGTTTTGAGATGAGGCTGGATTTTCTGCTCCCACTGGCAAATGGAGTTTGAGCTCACTGCAGATTTCTGCAGCCAAAGTAGCCCATTTTTAGTGCTTGTAGCTATTTCCAGTTAAAAACTAGTAATCTGGGCTGACTGCAGATCTCTGCAGCCAAAATAGTGTCAGCAGCTGTCCAGCTAAGAGCTGGGTTTTTCCTGCTACTGTTAAGCGGTGCATTGCAGCTCTTGGTGTTGAAGAACATCCCTGGAATTCAGCACCAATCTTTTTCTGGGTTCTTGTCTCACGAATTTGAAGAATAAAACCTATGGACAGGGCCTGGAGTGGTGGCTCAGCAGTTACGGCGCTTGCCTGGCATGCACAAGGACTTGGGTTTGAACCCTAGCACTTCGTGTGCTATGAAATGTTGGTAAAATAAATAATAATTGATTCCCTCTTTCTTTAAAAAGGAAAAAAAAATCCATGGACAACCATGGAAAGGAAGAGTAAAAGGAACAGGATTTATTTAATGAAGGAGAGTAGAGTCTCTGCAACGCAAAGGGGTACCTGGAAGGAGGATTCAGTCTCAGTGTGCTAGGCCAGAGTTTACATTGGTTTTGGGTATGAGCATTGATTAAGATTTATGTAAAGCAGAAATCGAGAAAAGCACTAACATCATTGGTCAAAATCTGTGTAAAACTCTTTCCTAGTTCCCACTTGCAGTTTACTCCCACTTCTAAGTTTTCATACCTCTGGGACAAAGGAGTTGCATTTGAAGGCCCTGCGCATGTTTCTCTCTACTGGTTAGCTTCCAGGTATGGTTAAATGGGGACCATTGTCCTGACTACCTAGCCATTTTAATATCTATCTTAATCTCTATCACCAGGAATTGAACCCAGTGTAAGGAAAGAAGAATGGAGGAAATAAAGGAAAAAGAGGAGCAGCTCAACAGTAACACAGGTTTACTGGGGAGAAACCTGCAGAGGGGGGCCCAGTGGAGGTTGGGACTATCTTCTCCTTATAGCCCAGGGGTAGATATAGGAGGTGTGGGAGCAGGAGGGGATTAGGCTAGGGAGTTGTCAGGGAAGAGCACTTTCTTATGATGATGGAGTGTTTGGGATTTCTTTGCATGGTGGTGGAGTGTTTTCTGGGGTTTAGGAGCACATGATTCAGAGTAATCATGAGGTGACCCATTCTAAGATGGAGGTGTTTCAAAAAGCCATTGCCTAGGTCAAGTTCTACCTAACACCCAGTGGTGTTTAGCCACTGAGTCACATCCCCAGCCCTTTTTATTTTTTATTTTGAGTTGTTTAGGGTCTTGCGAAGTTGCTGAGGTTGGCTTTGAACTTGCAATTCAGGAGCCTCCTGAGCCTTGAGATTACAGGTGTGAGCCACTGTGCCCAGCTAACATTCACATTTTTAAAATTCAGTGGCTTTTAATATGATCAGAGAGTTACGTAATCATTATTGGTATCTAATTTCAAAGAATTTCCATCTACTTAAAGAGAAAACCCTCTAACAATTATCCATCACTCTATTCCTCCTCTTCCCCCAACCTCTAACAACAAGAATTCAATTTCTGTCTCTATGGACTTGCTAGTTCTGGACATTTCACATAAACATATCATACAAATCATGGCTTTTTATATCTGACTTCTTTCATTTGGCACAGTGCTCAGCTATTCCACAGAATGCATTATTAGCACTTCATTCCAGGGTAGGCTGAACAATAATCTTGGTATCATATCTAAGAAGCCATTACCCTGTCCAAGGTAACTAGGCATTAATCACTATGTTTTCTTCCACAAATTTTATGATTTCAGCTCTTTGATCCATTGTGATTTTAAAAAAATGTGGTATAAAATAGGGTACAACCTTATTCTTTTGCATATAAATATTCATTTTTTTTTGCAGTTCCACTGATTGAAAAGAATGTTTTTCTCATTGAATTATTTTATTACCTTCATCAAAAATTACCTAAGCTGGAGCGGGGCTCAGCGGTTACAGTGCTTGCCTGGCATGTGCAAGGATGCGTGTTCAAACCCCAGCACCACGTACACAATGAAGTGTCAGAGCAACGAAAGCCACATGAAAAATTAAATAAAACTGATTGTCTTTTTCTCTCTCTCTCACTGTCCCTCTCTTTTAAAAAAAATTACCTGACTATTGGGGGCTGGAGAGGTGGCTCAGTGGAAGAGCGCTTGCCTGGTGTGTGTGAGAAAACACCCAGGTTCGAACTCCAGTACCACATACACAACTAAATATTGGAAAAATAAAAACTACACGAATAAATAAAATTGATTCTTTCTTTATCTTTTTTTCTCTTAAAAATTACCTGACTATAAATGTAAGAGTTTATTTCTGGACTAAATTTTATTCCTTTAATATATCTGCCATCCTTTTTTAGTACCACATGTCTTGATGATTGTAATTTTTTAAAATGTACAAAATTATACACATATATATTTTTATATATAATAATGAGATGGGGGGAAAGTTAGGCAGTCAGAGTAGTTAGAATGTTAGAGTCAATCAAGGAAAAACTGGTTCTTTTTCTTTTAAGATCAGTTTGATGTGTCCAATGCTAGTGATGCTGGTTTTATGGATGTTGGGTTCATGTCCTCTTGGAGTTGAAGAATGAAAACAAAGGACACCAAGCCAAGCTTAGTAGACAAACTTTATTTTATAGAAAGTAAAGCATAGGGAAAAGAACAGAATTCCCCCAGAGTGGGAGAAAGGGACAGAGCTGAATAGGCAGCTAGGTTTGCCCTTTTTATAGGGAGTTCACCCTTCAAACCTAGGACTTAGGGGTGAGAAATTCTGGTTGAGTCCAGCCTTGGGTTTGTACCTCAGGAATCAATAGAAAGAATGTGATAGCTTGCTTAGCAGAAGGGAGTGTTTGCATTTGAAACCACCTTGCCAGACCCTTCTCGTTAGCATTGGGAGATGCCAAATTGATCTTAAAGGAAAAAAAATAATTTTCCCTTGATTGATTCCAGCATTCTAACAACTCTGACTGCCTAACTTTTTCTATCTCATTCTCCCCACTAATTAAGGAGACTCTTACTGCCATAAGGGGGTGTATAGGGCGATGATCATTCTTTGATTACTTCCAGCTGAAAAGGGGTAAAGAGGGACAGGCAGTTTGGGTTTCCTTCTAAGAATGTTCATGTCAATCAAGGGGTCTGTGATAAAAGCCGTTTGGAGTGTTGGTGGGTGGCTCCATCTTCATCACAATCAGGAGTTCAACAGATTTTAAGTTGGAGTGCATCTGCTGAACTAAGATTTCAAAAAGTTAATGTCAGAATGAAAATTAACATTGAGTTTAAGAGAGGGAAACTAGGTCTGTTATTTGGCTCCTCAAAGACAAATACATATTGTAATTGATAGTCTTGGGGTGTACAGAAAAAAAAATCTAATCAAACTAAATAGCAGTAGCTAGGATTAGGCATCATAAAGAGGAGGGGAATATCTGCTTCATTAGTTACCTTAATGCCATTCCCCATTTGGTTTCTGGACTTGTATAAAAGGTATGTTGTTACTTTTGGTGTGGAAAGCCAGAGGGATCCTTTAGGGCTATTTTAACTGAACTGCACTTTTTGCTTGCCCAGTTCTGCCTTTAGTGGATCATACTTCAGGGTTTACATCACATTTTAATAGATATAAGCATAGTGGTTCCTGGGGCCTTCGATTTATCATGATGGAATTCTGAATGTTTGAAAGTAAATATCTCCCTTAAGGGGTAGGACACTCTTTGGACTATCAGGAATGCATGAGAAAACATCATCCTGTCCCATATACAACTTAATGGGAGAGTCAAGTTTCTAGTTACAGGCCCTCCAGACACTCCTTGCGCTGTCACAGTATTAGGAGGAGGATCCAGGGTAAGAGACAAGTACAAGGCTAGCACCAGAGCCCAAGAGGAAACTGACCTTTTGGCTCCCCATGGAGAAGCATATCTGGGGCTCATGCATAGTGATCGCAGTTGTGGGAGCCATTAAAGTCAACCTCAGCCCTTTCAAGCCTGTGTGGGGAACTCTGGCCCAGAGGGCCTGTGCCCCTGGAGACATTTATTCCTCCAGTGATTGCCTTGACAGATAGGAGAGGGTCTTAGTGGTGGTCACTTGGCCTGTGAACATTCCCACAGGTAATGGCCCCCTTTTTCACAATGGACATAAGTCCTTTATGTGTCTTTGGGATCCATTCCATTTCTCTCCTTTATTATCCCGGAAGCTTACTCCTTGTAGAGTCATACCAAGTGCCTCAGCTTTTTCCAGTCTCTATGTTCCCTTTCTTTCCTCTCCTCCTGATCATTGTTATAAAAGACAGAGGTTGCAAGCTAGCTGGGAGATGTCATCTAAAGATTGATTAGGGCCATATGCCAATTATTGTAACTTCCTCCAAAAGTCTGGGGCCATCTGAGTAATAAATTTGTCCTTTGAAATTATGTAATCCTCATGGACTTGGGGTCCATGATGATGTGTTTTCTCAATGCCTCTCTGAGTTTTCCAGAAAGATAGTAAGGTTTTCTTGAATCTATATAAGTATTAGTTAACATACAACTTTATATCTCAAATATAAATCAAATAAAAGCTAAGAGGGTTCCTTTTGTGGAAAGGGTAGCAAAATGTTTTTATGTTCCACATGGCTAATCTTTAAATAAATTAGGCTCTCCTTATTACTTTACAAAAATATAGTTAAATTTTTATCACACTGTAAAGAGTCAGGTTATTCTTATTCAACTACACAATATTAAATGACATAAATAGAGCCTTAATTTAATTTGTTGTTTCCATATAAATCTGAAGGGATCATTGTTATAGGCAACTTTAGTTTGGAAACACCAGCTTGGTAAAATGCTGTCCTAAGTTTTACACCTTAAGATTTATACACTTGGAAGACATGAATAAATCTAATATACAACAAAGCCAGTATTAATTACACAGATGTCCTTATATTAATTAAATTTAACCTTTGAAGAAAAATTTAGGATCCGTAGTGTATTATAACAATAATCACAAATCTGCATAGGCTTTGCAAAAGCTTTAAAATTTCTAAATTTGGGAAAGTGTTGATGATCAGAGATAGACTTATTATCTGATATATAACAATGAAACATTTAACTCATGTTTTGAAATACAATGTGTAAAAGAAAGCATGCTGGTTACCTTGTCTGTAACCCTACATAGATTTTTTTTTAATTTCATAAACTTACATAACACTTAAACAATGCTTAGATAAACATCTAGTTCTTAAATATAGTTCTACTCACATATATTAAGGTGTCAGCTACATTGTAATAACCTAAAAACAGTTGCTGATTTAATGTTATGAAGTAGCAATTTAAAAGGTTTTAAAACAGGTACAAATTATAATTCCTTTAAGATTTAGTTTTCCTAAGTAATTAAACTTAGCACCAGGAATTATCTTGATAAGAGCAGATCAATGTTTTAAGAAACCCTTGTTATTTCAACATATAGAATTAGATTCTGGTTCATAACAGTAAATTAATATTTGAACTTAAGTGAAACCTTAAATAACTTTAAATTGTGCCAATTAAAAATATTTGATTTAATCCCACACAGACTTTGGAGACTTACCCTCCATAAACTTTCTGCAACTTACTTAAACACTCTATATTTTTTCATCCAGAAACAATTCTTTCATTCTAATTTCCATATCAAAGTATATTTCCATATCTATAACTTTCTTACATCTCTTTCCTATTTATTGACTCTAATTATTCCTCCTAATAAGATCAACTATTTTACGCTATTTATAGTACTTTAATTGATACATAGCTGAAACCTTTTGTACTCTTTGCATATAGAATCACACCTGTTATTTCTAACTCTTTCTTTTTTTTAAAGAAAGAGGGGACAATGAGAGGGACAGAGAGAAAGAGAGAAGTAATTTATTTAGTTTTTCTTGTGACTTTCATTCCTCAAACACTTTGTTGCGTACGTAGTGCTGGGGTTCGAACTTGCGTACTCGTGCATGCCAGGCAAGCTCTGTAACCACTGAGCAACCACTCTAGCCCCAGAATTTTGACTCTTAATAACCTTGATTTTAGTGAAGACCAAGATTAAAGCAATCCTAAATTATATCTTTTAAATTTTCAATCTATAAAAGCATATTTAATAAATCCAAATGTAAGTTACCTTATAGAATTCATAAGAACACACTTAATAAATCCAAACATGTTTTCTTATAGAAACTAAGAAGTCAAGATTACTCAAATTTACTTAGTGGTTGATGTTTTAACATTTTGACTTTGCAAATTGATCAGATATCTCCTTTAACAAACACATTTATGGAGATTAATCCTGATTATGTTAAATCTGATTTACTCATTTTTAATTGTTAACTTTAGGTTACCCATGAAACCAGGATATTAAACAAATAAAAGCCATCTTTTTCTGCTGAAGAAAAATCCTAGAAGCAATGAATGCTACACTCTAAACATTTACAGAAATCAACATTCTATTGATTGACCACCTAGAAAAACATGTGAGCTAGTAATCTTAAAAACATCTTTACTTTTATATCGAAATGATTTAGATTGAACCTCTTTTTAAATGTTTAAGTCACGTGAACTAAAAGTCATTTGGATCCATTTTCTTTTCTCTTTTTTTTTAATTTAATTTTTGAGCACTCATCTATAAGCCAATTTGGTACCATGATGAACACACATTTAACACACATGTACTCAAACATACAGGACAGATGTGCACACAAAAAATCAACAGGAAACACATATTTTAGAGCCTTGGAATAATTGACCTTTTGAATAAAGACAGCAGTAAAAGACCACAATTAAAAACTCTAATTAGATAAAACAAGACTGACTGAAAAACATATTTAGGTGTACAAAATGATAGGTGAATTCACCAGTAAAATTGAGCTCAAAATAAAAAAAAAATGAATTGGCCATATTTATTCTAGTAAAGGATCATGCAAACATCTTTAGCAGACAAGAATGAGAGTTAGCCTAGGCATTGAAGGAATGAGAGCAGGTGAAATCCTCAGGAAGTTTTTTTTTTTAAGAATAAAGAAAACCTATATGGAATCTTTCCAATTTCCTTTTTTGTGTCCAAATGACGAGAAGAGAAGAGAAAACTCCTCAGGAATTAGTATTTCCTGATGTTCTTGGACCTGTCTTATCAGCTTCTTAAAGCTGAGTCCTTGTTACATTATCTCTAAAGTACAAGAATGTAGGCCCCTTAAGCATCTCTAAAGGCTAGGAATCTGGAGAAGCTGGCCTTTCCAAATCATTTCCATCTATCTCTCCTGCTAAAATCTCAGCATGCAGGAAAAGACTAAACATAATCCCTTAGACCTCACAGCTGCTTGAATTTAAAAGTAGCACTTCAAGCCTTCCCCCCACCCCTCTGGTCTCAAACTGGTTTAGGCACTAGCTCATGTAGTTTGCATTTTAAAAGATGGCTATCAGGCAGGTAACTAGCAGGCATCTCCTTCCCTTTTGCAAAGGAACTAAGCTGCAAAATGATATCAAAGTTTATATTTTAAAATGAGGTGTTTTTATTGGGCATTTGTGGGTCATACAGGCTAGTGGTGAACCTGGCATAATTTGGGAATGAATGAAGCTCCACCTGAATTATGTGGACTTCCCTTTTCAGGGGCTTCTGATGGTCAGCAATCCCGCCTCTCCTTTCCCTAAACGCTGCTGGATTTATTGCTGCTTTACCAGCAAGAATGCCAAGGTCTTTGCCACATGCCAAAAATCTAAGGGAATCCAGACTTAGTGGCATTACTGGCATTCCCTTGGCCACCATAACATTTGATGCCCCACAGTAGAAAAACAGCCTAGAGTGGCCTGCGATTGAGACCTCATTCAGCATGGATGATCTAAGGCAGGATATTTGCCAACTAGTTGTGCCTTTAAAATTTGTCTTACATGATTTTCTTTCCTTTAGTTCTCATACCCACAGGCCCATGATTCTATAGTATGCTCCTCAATTTGAAGTGGGAGGCAAACCTGTTAGCACTCTGGGTGAAAGTCCCTATTAGAGAAGATAAACAATTTGGCATTCTGAACTATGAGAAATGAGAGGTGGCTTACTCTGAGACAGAACATTTTGATTTCTTCCTGCCAGATGAGGAGGTTACAGAAGGAAAGCTGTTAAAGCTAGGGGAGCTCTAGCTTAGCAAACTTTCACAGTGCCCCTGTTTAAGAGGTGGATATTGGAGACAGAGTAGAACCATTTCAGAAGAGGGAGAGACTGCTCAGCTCACACTCTGGGAATTAATGGGTCACCTCTTTTCCAAAGACCTCAGATCAGATCAAGAATTTGTCTAGGGTCCTGGATTCATTGAGTGAGGGTGCCCTCCACCATTGAGCAAAGCCAGTCAGAAACAAAGAGAAACAGATAGTGGTCGATACTAGTACCCCTGAGGGCTGTCATAGTCATACTCTGGACAAGAGACCTGGAGAGTAGCCCCAGCCAGCTGCCTTCAGTTGTCTCAAGCCTTCCTCTGTCCCATGCACCAGCTTTCTCCCACAGAAAGGAGCAAGTCAGGACAGACATTCCCGATGCCTAAGTGAATGAGGATTAGTCCTGCCTATCCAGCAAGCTTGTGATCTGAGACTTAAGATTGACAGTCATGATATCTGACTGTTAAATGCCTGGTGTTTAAAGAGTTCATCCACTAAAGAAAAAGCACAGAGTTATCTTCCTACAAGTTTGTAAAGACCCAGTTTATGAAGAGAGGGAACTTAGACCCTTCCTTATGACCCTATCTATGTAAAATATCTTTTCTCAATGGTTAGAGTCTGATCAGCGAGGAAAGAGGCTGCTTGTGAAGAACAAGCTTTGGAAGAAGAGTTTGGCTCATATCGAGGTGCACATTTCTGGGGCATTCACTCAGCATTGTCCAATTGGCTGGTTATTTATAGGATATCCCTAAGGGCTGTTGGGAGAGGTGGTCAGGGAGAAACCTTTGAGATCCTCCAGGGAGTGGCCCTGACCAGAATCTCTCAGTTGCTTCACTCCTTCACTCAACTCCTAGTATCCAAAGTTAACCAGGATCAGAGGGCAACTGTCTACTAACACCAGACATGCTCTGAGCCAGGATAGTGTCCTCCAGAAAGAGAGAGAAAGATGCAAGCTGAGCTGCGCTTTCCTCGGTAATGATCTTATCTTGTCCCCGATGGATCTCGGACGAGCCCCCATCTGATGTTGGTTTTGTGGATGTTGGGTTCGTGTCCTCTCAGAGTTGAAGAATGAAACTGAGGGACACCAAGGCAAGCGTAATAGACAGACTTTATTTTATAGAAAGTAAAGCTTAGGGGAAAGAACAGAATTCCCCCAGAGTGGGAGAAGGGGACAGAGCTGAATATGCAGCTAGGTTTGCCCTTTTTATAGGGAGTTCACCCTTCAAACCTAGGACATGGGGGTGAGAAATTCTGGTTGGGTCCAGCCTTGGGTTTGTACCTCAGGCATCAATAGAAAGAATGTGGTGGCTTGCTTAGCAGATGGGAGTGGCTGCATTTGAAACCACCTTGCCAGACCCTTCTCATTAGCATTGGGGGATGCCAAATTGATCTTAAAGGAAAAAAAAAACAATTTTCCCTTGATTGATTCCAGCATTCTAACAACTCTGACTGCCTAACTTTTTCTATCTCACTAGTAAGAAAGGTCTGGAAGGTGGGTCCAGAGGCAGACACTCCCTTCTGCTAAGGAAGGTACCACATTCTTCCATTGATGCTGGAGGCACAAACAAAAGACTGGACACAACCAGAATTTCCCATGCCCATGTTATAGGTTTGGGGGAAGGGAGATGATAACCAATTGAAGGGAGGTCAGCCTACCAAAAGGGCAAACCTAACTGTCTCTTTGGCTCTGTCCATTTCTCCCACTCTGGGGGAAATCTGCTCTTTCCCCTATGCTTTGCTTTCTATTATTTTCTTAAAATAATCTGTCTACTATGCTTGCCTCAGTGTCCCTTGGTTTTATTCCTCGTCTCCCAGTGACACAAACCCAACTTCCACCAAAGTGGCATCAATAGCATATCTATGTGCAGTATGGCTGGGACAGTTGAGGAAATTACACAATGAATTTGGCAGTTTTCCCTTCCCATGTGGACATTAGATTAAGGATGTCAGCTTGTGAAAATGGAGCAAGTACCAAAAAATTGTATATATAATTACAAGTGACAATCAAGGAGTTTGGGAGCCAGGGAATCCAGGGGTCTTGTTCTCTCCATTCTTCTTCACCAACCTTTTCCTAGCCAATCAGAATAACAGCCAGAAAACTGAACAGCCAGTGGGGAAAGCAGTGTGTACACACCTATTCTCCCCCGCCCCACACACATCAATAAATTCACCATCTGGGTCAAATGTTTGGCACATCAGAGTGTGTGAGGTGAAAGGGCTTTTGGGTTACGAATCTTGATCACTTGAATGAATCATTCTCAGCCTGGTCCTCTGTCTTAACTAGCAGGTTGCATTCAGTAAGATTCAGGCCAAGCTGGCAATAACCAGGTTGAACATGCTGATGACCGCTGTGCTTCCACCAGTTCATGAATAAACACTGCTGCCTCAGTTACTGTGCTCTAGCAGGGCAGATTTCAGTCGTCCTGCCTTAACCGCTTTCTGCAGCTTCCTCTAAGATGAATCATCTCCCAAGAAGCTGCTGCTCCAGCCCTGCAGCAGCTCTCAGCCCTGGAGGAGGAGGGGCTAACTCAGTTTATCCCTTTTCTTTCTCTCCCCTTAATAATGCAGCTGGCATCTAATTATATCAGAAACATGGATTTGCACATGGGCATGACTGGGAATGTTCCCTGGGGCCCATTAGCTCTGCAGCCAGACTATCTTTTTAGCAGCTAAGGCCCAGAGGTACTCAGAGGAAGTGGGTGGATTCAGGGGCAAGACTCTTCCATGGTTAGGTTTTTGTTTTGTTTTGTTTGTTTGTTTGTTTTGGGGGGGTTACTAGGGAATTGAACCCAGGGGCATAACCACTAAGCTGTATCCCAAACTCTTTTTTTTTTTTTTTAATTTTGAGACAAAGTCTCACTAAGTTGCTTAGGGCCTTGCTAAGTTGGTGAGGCTGGCTTTGAATTCAGGATTCTCCTGCCTCAGTCTCCCAAGTTACTGGGATTATAGGCATGTGCCACTGGGCCTGGCCCATAGTTAGCTGCTGCTTTCTTTTCATGGTTAGTTTAAGAATTGTTTTTCCTTGCCCTTCAAGACCCTTATACCTATTAGGTTCTGTTGCCTAAATTTAAAGCTGTCCAGTCTCAAATTTCTTTTCTCTTTACGTAGCTCACAATAGTTCTCCTCTGTAGCGTTTTCCCAGTAGTACAATGCAGAGGCTCACTGGTGACTTTTATCCCTAAGTTTTATGATGAAATAGCACTAAGTTTTTCTGATGGATGATATGGAATCAGCATCAATTTTACACATATTTAACTCTATTCTACAGATGAGGAAACAGATGAAAAGAAGCTAACTTACTTGAACATATTATCCAATACACTGCCAAGACCAAATGGAACTAGAGCTCAAATATTTTTGATTCCTAAACCAGTGGTCTTAGATTCACTATCTCACAAAACTTTCAGAAGTGATGTGCTGGAAGAGAGAAAGGAGGCTTATTCATTTTCCATGAATATTGTTCATCAATGTTTATATTATTTGCAAACTAAGGCAAACTGTAAGATTAAGGAGGGCAAATGGGCAATATAGTTTAGGTGAGCAAATCAGTTTTCCTTTTTGACCATTCTCTAAACTCCCTGTTATGGTTTACATATGAGGTGTCCCCCAAAACTCATGTACGAGATAATGCAAAGAAGTTTAGAGATGAAATGATTGGGTTAAGAGAGCCTTCACCTAACCAGTGTATTAATCCCTTTGAATGGATTAACTGGGTGGTAACTCTAGGCAGGTAGGTCACTGGCCGCAAGCCTTTGCACTCTCTCTCCCTTTCCTGATTGCTGTGTTCTGAGTTGCTTTCTTCCTCTACACCCTTACACCATGATGTTCTGCCTTGCCTCAGGTCCTGAGGAATAGAATTGGTCATCTATGGACCGTGAGCCAAAATAAACTCTTCATCCTCTAAAATTGGTCAGAGTGGCAAAGAACTTGACTAAAACACCTCTCATAATGGAAACCTGAAGCAACAGCTGTCTAAGGGACAAAACCTTTGAAGTACAGAAATCATGTTTCATTCAATCTACCCTTTCCAACTATGTCAGGTTTGTCATGGGATGTTAAACCTGTCATGTTATTCCCAAGGCTCAGCCTAATGAATCTGGGGACATTCTCTTTCATAAAGGAGAAATGGTGTCTCCCCAGTTTCTCACAACAGAAAAAGTTTGCAGCATGATCCTAAATTTTCCCAGGGTCCCTACCTGGGTTACAGGGAAAATGTGGAAGTCTCATGCAAATCAATGAACTCAGAGCTCCTCTTGAGTTCATATCACCTTCTCAGCAGCCCCCAGCAGACTCTCAGTCTCTCCTGGCTTGGAAGCTGAGATCTGACTACGTGCCCTTCTGTCCATGCCCATGATATAGAAAAGAACAGTGGGCGAGGAAGGTATAGGGGGCTCAGGTTACATTGCAAGCTTGCTGGTATTGAGCAGGGATTTGGGGGCAGATCCTGTGGGGTTGGGGATATGGTCACCAGTCACCAGGTCCTTTTGAGGCAGAAAACGTTAGGCAGTTCAGTGTAGGCAGAGCCATGTGGGTTGATAAGGAGATCATCTTTCCTCAGAAGGCAAAGACTTCCCCCAATCCTAATAAGGGTCTGACAAGATAGGCCCAGATGCAGACACTCCCTGCTATTAAGGAAGGAACCACATTCTTTCTATTGGTGCCTAAGGCACAGATCAAAGACTGGATCAGAATTCCCTGAACTTGTGTCCTAGGAGCAGGGAAGCAGTGACCAATCCAGGAGAGGATGTCATATAAAAGGGGCAAACCTCATTGCCTCCTCAGCTCTGTCCCCTTCCACCACTCTGGGGGAAGTCTGCTCTTTTCCCTGTGCTTTACTTTCTATAATAAAACTTGTCTACTACGCTTGCCTTGGTGTCCCTCGGTTTCATTCTTCGACTCTGAGAGGACACGAACCCAACATCCACATCACCGGCATCAGATGGGGGCTCATCCGGGATCCATTGGGAACAAGATCGCCACTGAGGTAAGTACAGCTATACATCTTTCTCTCTTTCTGGATGGGCTTGGAGCGTGTCTGGCATTAGTAGACAGTTGCCCTCTGATCCTGGTTAACTTTGGATGCTAGGAGTTGAGTGAAGGAGTGAATCAACTGAGAGATTCTGGCCAGGGCCACTCCCTGGTGAGTCTCAAAGGCTTCTCCCCGGATGTCCTCTCCTGACAGCCCTTAGGGGTATCCTACAAATAACCAGTCGATTGGACGGTGCTGAGCGAATGCCCCAGAACTATGCACCTCCGTATGAGCCAAACTCTTCTTCCAAAGCTCATTCTTCCAGACCAAAGCTGGTGCATGGGACAGAGGAAGGCTTGAGACAACTGAAGGCAGCTGACTGGGGTGACTCTCAAATGCTGCAAGAAGGTCTCTTGTCCAGAGTCTGGCCCTGACAGCCCTCAGGGGTACCAAAATTGATCACTACCTGTTTCTCTTTGTTTCTGTCTGGCTTGGCCCTGGTGGAGGGCACCCTCACTCAATGAATCTCGGATCCTGAGATGAAGTCTTGGTCTGATCTAAGGTCTTTGAGAAAGAGGTGACCCACTAATCCCCAGAGCGTGAGCCGAGCAGTCTCTCCCTCTTCTGAAATGTCTGTCTGTCCCTGGAGGAGGCAATGTCCACCGAAGTTCTGTCTGACAAATCCAGGCTTGGGGATGGGCTAGGCAAAGCCAGCCCTGGAGACAGCCCATACCATCCCTTCTAGGAACTGGCTGTTTTAGTAATTATATATATTGTGAATTTACTCAAACTGAAACTCTCTGATTGCTATAAGAATTCTATTGCTTAGACAACTGTTGTGGATTGTTGAGAAGGATACTTGTTATAACACATAGAAATCATGGAAAATGAAGTTATACTGACTTTAAAACAAATTGGATATAGAAAGCAAAATAATTAGAACTAAGGAACAAAGAAACGGTATAAGTAAAACATCTACAGAAAGACGTGTTTACCTTTCCTGTTGCAGAGACAAAGTTTTAGCCCCTTAGCAGTAAATAAGACATGTTTGCCTTTCCTGGCTTAGTGGAGGTTGAATTTTAACTCCTTAGCAGTAATTAAGACATGTTTACCCTTTTTGTCTCTATAGAGGTTGGGCTTTAATGTTTTAGCTCATAAATTTGGATGCACAGATATTTTATAGGATTAACAATTATAGGACCTAGGATAGCTATGAAATATCTAGTAAGGTTACAATAACAAAATAGTTTTTAGGTATAGGAATTATAATAGCCTATATCATAGTCTAGCTTAATAAGAAACTTTTTATGCTAAGATGGGGCTTCTAGACTAATGCAGTGAAGTTACCTTTAAACATTCTCTTATCTATTGAGGTGATGGTTTGTAGAAACCTCTGGAGGAATTTAGGGAGACAGAATTTGGTGGAGTGTTTGGTCTCTGTCCTTTGTAAAAGCAGGTTTAGAATCATGTAAGGCAAATTTTAAAGGTATAACTAGTTGTCAAATATCCTCCCTTAGATCCTCCATGCTAAATAAGGCCTCAACTGCAGGCCACTCTAGGCTGCTTTTCTACTGTGGGGCATTAAATATTATAATAGCGGAGGGAATACCAGTAATGCCACTAAGTTTGGATTCCCTAGGTTTTTGGCATGTGGCAAACAAAGACTTTTATATCCTTGCTGGTAAGGCAGCAATAATTCCAGAAGGATTTAGGAAAATGAGAGACGGGATTGCTGACCATTAGAAGCCCCCTGAAAAGGGACGTCCACTAATTCAGGCAGGAGCTTCGTTCTCATGTTATGCCAGGTTCACCACCAGCCTGCATAACCCAGGAATGCCCAAGAAAAACCTCATTCTATCATTTTGCAGCTTAGCTCCTTTGTAAAAGGGAAGGAAACACCAGCTAGTTATCTGCTTGATAGCCATCTTTTACAATACAAACTACATGAGCTAGGGCCTAAACCAGTTTGAGACCTGAGAGAAAAAAAAGGGGGTGGCTTGAAATGCTACTTTTAAATTCAAGGGGCTGTGAGGCCTAAGGGACTATGTTTACTCTCTTCTGCATGCTGAGATTCTAACAGGAGATACTTGGAAAGGATCTGAGAAGTATCTGCTCCAGGTTCCTAAACTTTAGACATGCTTAAGGGGCCTACATTCTTGTACTTTGAGAGAATGTAATAAGGATTCAGCTGTAAAAAGCTGATAGGACAGACTCAAGAATATCAAGAAACACTAATTCCTAAGGAGTCTTCTCTTCTCTTCATTTGGACACAAAAGGAAACTGGAAAGATTCCATATAGGTTTTCTTTATTCTTAAAAAAAAAGTTCATAAAGATAATCTCAGCAAATATAAGAAAGTAGACATTATCCCGTGTGTCCTTTCAGACCACAATGCTATGACCCTAGCAATCAACAGCAATAATCATAACAGAAAACACACATATTCTTGGAGATTGAATAATACCCTATTAAATGAAGAATGGATCTAAGAAGACATGAAAGAAGTAATCCACAAATTCTTGGAAGAGAATGAAAATGAAGAAACAACATATCAAAACCTCTGGGACAGCATGAAAGCTTTCCTAAGGGGAAAATTCATAGCATTGAGTGCCCACATTAAAAATGAAGAGAGATCCCAAATAAATAAGCTTACACTTCATCTCAAAGCCCTCCAAAAGGAAGAACAATCTAACCCCAAAGCCAGCAGAAGGAAGGAAATAATCAAGATTAGAGCTGAAATCAATGAAATTGAAAACAAAAAAACAATAAAAAGAATTGATGAAACAAAAAGCTGGTACTTTGAAAAAATAAACAAGATAGATAGGCCCCTAGCAAATCTAAACAAAAGAAGGAAGGAAATGAGGCAAATCAATAAAATCTCTAATGAAAAAGGAATGATCACCACCAACCTCATAGAAATCCAACAAATTATAAGATCGTATTTTGAAAACCTATACTCCTCCAAATTTGATAACTTGGAAGAAATGGATAAATTTCTTGACACTTACAACATCCCTATATTGAATCAGGAGGATATTGAATTCCTAAATGGCCCAATCACAGGCACTGAAATCCAGATTGCAATTAAAAGTCTACCAAAGAAGAAAAGCCCAGGACCGGACGGCTTCTCCGCTGATTTTTACCACACTTTTGAGGAGGAACTAACACCTCTCCTTATTAAGTTATTCCAAGAAATTGAAAAGGAGGGAATGCTCCCATCCACTTTTTATGAAGCAACCATAACTCTGATACCAAAACCTGAAAAGGATACATCAAGAAAAGAAAACTACAGACCAATATCCCTTATGAAGTTGGATGCAAAAATCCTCAACAAAGTACTAGCAAACCATATTCAAAAACTTATTAAGAAAACAATCCATCATGACCAAGTGGGCTTCATCTCAGGAATGCAGCGCTGCTTCAACATACGCAAAACAATTAACGTAATCCACCACTTAAACAGAATCAAGGACAAAAACCATATGATCATCTCATTGGATGCAGAAAAGGCCTTTGATAAAATCCAGCACCCTTTTATGTTCAAAACTCTAGAAAAGATGGGATTCAAAGGACCATTTCTGAACTTTGTTAAGGCTATATATGCTAAACCCTCAGCTAGTATAATACTAAACGGAGAAAAGCTGAAAGCATTTCCACTAAAGTTGGGAACAAGACAAGGATGTCCGCTCTCACCTCTTTTATTCAATATTGTTCTTGAGACCCTAGCTGGAGCAATTAGGCAAGAGAAAGAAATCAAAGGGATAAAAATAGGAAGAGAGGAAGTTAAACTCTCTCTTTTTACTGATGACATGATCCTGTATCTGGAAGATCCAAAAAACTCCATTAATAAACTGCTTGAACTCATAAGTAGATTTAGCAAAGTGGCAGGATACAAGATAAACACACATAAATCAATAGCTTTCCTATATACCAATAATAACAGGACTGAAGAAGAAGTCAGGAAATCAG
>PVKS010004060.1:78131-97335 GCA_004027875.1 Aplodontia rufa
AAGATCTCTTCAATGAAAACTATTGAACATTGAAGAACGAAATCCAAGATGACCTAAGAAGATGGAAAGATGTCCCATGCTCTTGGATAGGCAGAATTAATATAATAAAAATGGCCATTCTACCAAAAGCTTTATATAGATTTAATGCTATCCCTATAAAGATACCTATGTCGTTCTTTACAGACATAGAAAAAGCAATTCTCAAATTAATCTGAAACAACAAGAAACCAAGAATTGCCAAAGCACTACTAAGCAAGAAAGATGAAACAGACGGTTTTGCCATTCCAGATCTAAAACTATACTATAGAGCCATAGTAACAAAGACAGCATGGTCCTGGTATCAAGACAGGGAAGAAGACCAATGGAATAGAATAGAAGACCCTGAAACAAATCCTCAAATCTTTAAACATCTGATTTTTGACAAAGGGGGTCAAAATATTACATGGAGAAGTGACAGCCTATTCAACAAATGGTGCTGGACAAACTGGTCATCCACCTGCAGAAAGTTGAAATTAGACCCATATCTTTCTCCTTGCACAAGAATCAAAACAAAATGGATCAAGGAGCTTGGTATTAAACCAGCTACGCTGCAACTGATAGAAGACAAAATTGGTCCAACACTTCAACATTTGGGAGTAGGCAAAGACTTTCTCAACAGGTCTCCAAAAGTGAAGGAAGTAAAGTCAAAAATCAGTGAATGGGATGCCAGAAAGCTAAAAAGCTTTTGTACTGCCAAGGAAACAATCAAAAGAGTCAAGAGGTTTCCTACGGAAATGGAGAGAATCATGGACTATGATTCCTCAGACAAGGGTCTCATATCCAGAATCTACAAAATCCTCAAAAATCTCAACTACAAAAACACTAACAGCCCAATTTATAAATGGGCCAAAGAGCTAAATAGAAACTTCTCACCAGAGGACATTGATCAAGCCAATGAACACATGAGAAAGTGCTCTAAATCTCTAGTAATCAGATAAATGCAAATGAAAACCACATTAAGATATCACCTTACGCCAGTCAGAATGGCAAAGATGAAGAAAATAAACAATAATAGATGCTGGAGGGGCTGTGGAGAGATAGGCACACTAACACACTGTTGGTGGAGCTGCAGACTGGTATAGTCCCTCTGGAAAGCAGTGTGGAGAATCCTCAAAAAACTAGGGATGAGTCCACCATATGACCCTGCTATTCCACTCCTTGGTATCTTTCCAGGGGACTTAGAATCAGCACATTATAGTGACACAGCAATATCGATGTTCATAGCAGCACAATTTACTATTGCTAGGCTGTGGAAACAACCCCGGTGTCCCTCACTGGAAGAATGGATCCAAAAACTGTGGTACATTTATACCATGGAATATTACACAGCAATTAGAAACAATGATATTGCAGCCTTTGAAGGTAAATGGATGGCTATGGAGGAGATCATGCTGAGTAAAATCAGCTTATCCCAGAGAACTAAGGGTCAATTGTCTCCACTCATCTGTGGAGGTGGGGACTAAACCCTGGACAGTGAGAAAGCTGGTCTATTAGCATGTGTTAAATCCAGATAAGATGTAATGTTTTACAACCTAATACTTTTTCAGAGATATTGTGAGAAGCAGAATGGCGGGATAAGGGAGGGTAATTGGGGGGGCACTCCTGGGGATAATTGCAATATCCAGAATATATACACATTTTGTATTATTTTGTTAAAAACTTGTATGGTTGTTCAAAAATAAAACAATTAAAAACAAAAGAAACAAAAACAAAAAAACAACTTCCTGAGGATTTCACCTGCTCTCATTCCTTCAATGCCTGGGCTAACTCTAATTCTGGTGCTAAAGATGTGTGCATGCTCCTTTACTAGAATGAGTATGGCTGTTTCATTTTTTTGGATCTTGAGCTCAATTTTAATGGTGAATTCACCTATTTTATATACCTAAAGTTATTTTTCAGTCAGTCTTATTTTATCTAACTAGAGTTTTTTTTAATTATGGTTTTTACTGCTGTCTTTATTCAAAAGGTCAATTCCAAGTTTCTAAAATCTGTTTCCTGTTGGTTTTTTGTGTATACCTGTCCTGTGTGTTTGTGTACATGTATGTTATATGTGTGTTCAATATGGTACCAAATTGGCTTGTAGATGAGCACTCATAAATTAAATTTAAAAAAGGAGAAAAGAAAATGGATCCAAATGACTTTTAATTCATATGACTTAAGCATTTAAAAAGAGATTCAAACTAAATCATTTTTATATAAGAGTAAAGTTATGTTTAATATTACTATTTCACATGTTTTTTCTAGGAGGTCAATCAATGAAGGTTGATTTTATAAATGTTTAGTGTGTAACATTCATTGCTTCTAGGATTTTTCTTCAATGGTCAAAGATGGCTTATATTTGTCTAATATCCTGGTTTCATGGGTAACCTAAAGTTAACAATCAAAAATGAATAAATTAGATTTAACATAAATGGGATTAATCTCTATAAATGTGTTTGTTAGAGGAGACATCTGATGAATTTGCAAAGACAAAATGTTAAAACATTAACTGCTAAGTAAATTTGAGTTATCTTGACTTTTCTATAAGGTGACACTTGGGTTTATTGTGTTCTTATAAGTTCTATAAGGTAACATACATTTGGGTTTATTAAATGTGCTTTTATAGATTGGAAACTAAAAAGATAATTTAAGATTGTTTTGATCTGGGTCTTCACTAAAAGAAAGCAAGGTTATTAAGACTTAAAATTCTAACCGGTATAATTCTATATGTAAAGAGTACAAAAGGTTTCAGCTGTGTATCAATTAAAGTATTATAGATGACACAAATATTTAATTTTATTAGATGAAATAATTAGAAAGAACCAAGTGCTGTCTTTTAAACATTGTTCATTTTAAACCTGGCTTACATTTGCTTTAAATACATAGAGGCTTTATCATTAATGGATTATGTGTATAAATCAGTCTGATCACTGGTACTGTTTCCTCTTGGCAATTTCATTTTGTATTTTTTAACTGTTTTGACTTAAATAGTATGATCTATAGTATTTCTCACTTTAAAGTAGTTGAGAACATTGGAAGTTTCATAAGGATTGTATCAGAACGCAGATTTAAGAAAGGTTCAACAAGCAGCAAAGAAATATAAAAGGATATAGGCATGGACATATGCTTTGATATGGAAATTGGAATGAAAGAAATGTTCCTGGATGAAGAAAGAAATGTTTCTGTATAAAGAAATATAGTGTCTAAGTAAGTTACAGAAGGTTTTTGGGAGGTAAATCTCAGAAGCTTGTGTGTTATTAAGTTGAATATAATTGGCACAATTTAAAGTTATTTAAGGTTTCACTAAAGTTCAAACAGTAATGTACTGTTATGAACCAGAATCTAATTCTATGTATTGAAATAACAAGGGTTTCTTAAAGCATGACCTGCTCTTATCAGGTGTTAGGCTTAATGACTTAGAAAAACTAAATCTTAAAGGAATTGTAATTTATACCTGTTTTACTTCATAACCAAATGAGCAACTGTTTGTAGGTTATTACAATATACCTGACACTCTGATATAGCTGAAATAGAACTATATTTAAGAACTAGATTTTTATTTGAGCCTTGTTTAAATTTATGTAAGTTTATAAAATAAGAATTTATGTAAGGTTACAGACAAGGTAACCAGCATGCTCTCTTTTACACATTGTATTTCAAAACTTGGGTTAACTACATAAATGTTTTATTGTTATACACGAGATAATAAGTCTATTTCTGATCATCAACACTTTCCTAAATTTAGAAATTTTAAAGCTTTTGCAAAACCTATGCAAGCTTATTATTGTTATAATACACTATGGATCCTAAATTTTTATTCAAAGGTTAAATTTAGTTGATATAAGGACATCTATATAATTAATACTGGCTTTGTTGTGTATTAAATTTATTCATGTCTTTCAAGTATATAAATTCTTTAAGGTGTAAAATTTAGGGCATTATCTTATCAAGCTGATGTTTCCAAACTAAAAGTTGTTTGTAACGATGGTCTCCTTCAGGTTTATATGGAAATGACAAATTCAAGTATGTATTTATTTATGTCACTTAATATTTTGTAATTGGATTAGAGTAACCTGACTTTATACTGGGATAAAAAGTTAACTATGTTTATGAAGTAATAATGAGAGCCTAATTTATTTAAAGATTAGCAATGTGGAACGTAAAAACATTTTGCTACCTTTTCTACAAAAAGGAGCTCTCTTAATGTTTCTTTGATTTGTGTTTGAGCTATAAGGCTGTATATTAACTAAATACTTAATATAGTCTCAGGAAAACCCTACAGCCTTTCTGAAGAAACTCAGGGAGGGATTGAGAAAACACATCATCATGGACCCTGAGTCCATAGAGGGCCACATAATTTCAAAGGACAAATTTATCGCTCAGATGGCCCCAGACACTAGGAGGAAATTACAATAATTGGCACACGGCTTTGATCAGTCTTTAGATAACCTCTCCTAGCTTGCAACCTCTGTCTTTTATAATAATGGTCAGGAGGAGAGGAAAGAAAGGGAACATAGAGACTAAAAAAACTGAGGCACTGACTGGCTATGACCCTACAAGGAGTAAGCTTCCAGGATAATAGAGGAGAGAAATGGAATGGACCCCAACCCATGAAAAGGACTTATGTCCATTGTGAAAAAGGGGGACATTACCTGCGGGAGTTCCCACAGGCCAAGCACAAAGCGACCACCACTAAGGCCCTATCCTATCTGTCAAGGTGATAACTGGAGGAATGAATGTCCCCAGGGGCGCAGGCCCTCGGGTCCAAAGTTCCCCACACAGGCCTGGAAGGGCTGAGGTCAGCTTCTTTGGCTCTGTGACTCCTATTATTTGCTTCTCTGTGGGGAGCCAAAAGGTCAGTTTCCTCTTGGACACTGGTGCTAGCCTTTGTACTTGTCTCGTACCCTGGATCCCCCTCCTAATACTATGACAGTGCAAGGAGTGTCTGGAGGGCCTGTAACTAGAAACCTGACTCTCCCATTAAGTTATAAATGGGACAGGATGATGTTTTCTCATGCATTCCTGATAGTCCAAAGAGTGTCCTACCCCTTAAAGGAGAAATTTACTTTCAAACATTCAAGATTCTATCATGATAAACCAAATGGGGAATGGCCTTAAGGTAATTAATGAAGCAGACATTCTCCTCCACTCTATGATAACTAATCCTTATATTCTGTCATTCAAGGTTCTAGCTACTGCTATTTAGTTTACTGTGTTAGATGTCTTTTTTTTCTGTACACCCCTAGACTTTCAATTACAATATGTGTTTCTTTGAGGAGCCAAATAACAGACCTGGTTTTCCCTCTGAAACTCAATGTTAATTTTCATTCTGACATTAACTTTTTGATATCTTAGTTCAGCAGATCCACTCCAACTTATAATCTGTTGAACTCCCGATTGTGATGAAGATGGAGCCACCCACGAGTACTCCAGATGACCTCTATCACAGACTCCTTATTCAACCCAAACACTATCAAGGGAAGACCCAAAACTGCTTGCTCTACAATGATGCCCCTTTTTCAGCCGGAAGTAATCAGATTCAGTCATCGCCCAAACCCCTAAAGCAGTTTGGGTTTCCCTAAACAGAGGAGGGAATGAGGCAGAAAAAGGCAGTTCAGTGTAGGCAGAGTAATGTGGGTTGATAAGGAGATCGTCTTTCCTGAGAAGGCAAAGATTTCCCCCAATCCTAATAAGGGTCTGACAAGATAAGCCCAGATGCAGACACTCCCTGCTGTTAAGGACGGAACCACATTCTTTCTTTTGGCACCTAAAGCACAGATTAAAGACTGGATCAGAATTCCCTGCACCTCTGTCCTACGTACAGGAGCAGGGAAGCAGTGACCAATCCAGGAGAGGATGTCATATAAAAGGGGCAAACCTCACTGCCTCATCAGCTCTGTCCCCTTCCCCCACTCTGGGGGAAGTCTGCTCTTTTCCCTGTGCTTTACTTTCTATAATAAAACTTGTCTACTACGCTTGCCTCGGTATCCCTCGGTTTCATTCTTCGACTCTGAGAGGACACGAACCCGACATTCACATCACTGGCATCACTTGTCTGGTCTACACCTGGAAGCTGCTTATGCTTCATCTTGACTTTGGCTTGTTCTAATCTCAAAGTGCTTTCTCCTTTTCTTGGAGGCTCTTTAGCAAGTAGGAGCCTCTAGGCTTTTGTCCTTGGCTTGGGTATCTGGCCTTCAGCTTTGTGTCCTCAGCTCCCCCAGCTCTCTCTTGCATGTCCCCGGCACTAGTATTTTCATCACAGAATCATGGGTGGACTAAGTCCCACTGCCTTGGAAATGTGGGGGAGCAGGGTGGTGTCTTTCTCACCTTGTCTCTGTTGACATCTTTTCCAGTTTTGCCTTCATTCTTACGTCTGTAACTCTAGTTCTCGTCAATCTTGTGTGGTCCTCGCTGCTACTCCACAGGTTTCTCCTCTATGTTTCTGGGACATGGCAGGACTGGGACTGTGGCATGTAGGGGGCACTGGAAGTCAACGGGAGAAGGGGAAGGGAAAGGACAAGTGCACTGCTGCTTCAGGTCCTGTCACTATCTGAATATTATAATTTTGTAGTAAGTTTTAAAATTGGGAAGTGTGAATCTTCCATGTTTTTCCTTATGAGAATTGTTGTAGCCATACTGGTTTACATTTTCTTACATTTCCATATAACATTTAGGTTCAATTTTTCAATTTATACAGAAAGGGCCCCTGGGATTTTGATAGTAATCAATTGGAGGTGTATGTCCAACTTAATGGAACTCCCCTTTTGTATATGTTGCTGTCTGACATTTCTTATTGTCATATTGTAGATTTTAATTATATGGCTAGGTCATATGCTGCCCTTGTGAAAAATTATTGAATCAAATATTAAAGCAGATTTTCCCTATGTTTTGTTCTAGAACCTAATCTCAAAGGGAAGGCTTTTCTGCTTTTATCATTTTTTTAGCTGTGTGAAAAAAATACTTCACTCAAATTTAAACATTTCCACCTAGTCGATTAGCCAATCTACTGCCAATGTAACTCTTTCAGGAAATATTATCTCTTGTGAAACTTTAAAGTTTTGCCACCTCTGAATTACGTAGCTGCTTCTGTCCTTCTGTCCTATAGTGGACACCAGATGGATCACATTTCACTTGTCAAGCTTTGGTCTCCTGCCAGTTCATTTGTAGATTTCTGGGAACGTAACATGGAGAGTGGGGTTGGGTTCTTTGTCTTATGAATTTGAAGAATGAAATCTATGGACACAAAGGTGAGAGTAAAATAACAGAGTTTATTAGAGTAATAGAGAGCAAGCAGAGCTCTTAAAGAGGGAGGAGTCCCACAAGAGGGAAGCCCATGGGTGGCAATTGTCTAAGGGTTCAGTCATAGGGATCTAGAGGCACTCAGGTCTGTGAAGCATTTATGTAGCCTTTATTCCCATCAAAATATCAATCAGGCAGTTTTCCTTCTTTGGAGAGGCTGTGGACTCTAGGTCACATAGGTCCTGATTTTAAAAATAGCATTTTTGGAAGCTTCTCAGCAAAAATCTGCAGCTGCTGTTTGTGCTCTGCTGACCAGGATGTTACCCAGGGTTCCATCTCCCTATCTGCCCAGCCTTATCTCTTCCTCCTGACTTCATGAGGAAATTTAACAGAAAAAGTCTCTTCCTTCACAACTTAGCCTCACTAAACTCCATATGCCACATAAGGTTGCTTCTGGAGAGGTTCTGAGTCCCAGTGAGTGGGTATGATGTGGTGGGGAGGAGGGAGTCTTGGAACTTGGAAGGTGTTGAATCAGAAGCACCTGCTACCTCAGGACCTTTTGAGGACTCTCAAGAACTGGGATGGAGGGTTTAGCACTCTGAGTTCTTCTCTAGCTGGGGTATCCACCTCCTCTCTCCTGGAGTCAGTCCTTTACTCTCTGTCTTTCTGAGGATGGAGAACTTGGATCAGAGCTTAGAATGAAAGGAAAACCAATTCCTGCTTCTCAAAGTGGAACTATAGAGGAACAGATGTTTCCCCTCTGTCACCAAAGCAGCACCTGACACCTATCACCACGAAAGGATGTTTTGACCTGCCTTCAGGCAGACACAGTTGATTGCAATAAGCCCAGAAAGAGATTGTGAGATGCCTGTTCCCGTCAATTCCCCATCAGCCTGTCCTCTCGGTTTGTGTTCTAAGAGAAGTTTGAAATACTGAGTACAAATACTCACACTGCACACCATCTCCCCTTGCTAACTTGGTTTGAGTCTTTCCCTTCAATACAGGGATTACTAGGATAAAAGCTTAAGTTTTATTTTTCCTTCCAGACCTAAAACAAATACCTCTCCCTCCCTGGCATCTTTGTCTGGATTTGTCCCCAACTCCTTTGGGGCTGTGACACTGAGGGGAAAGCCCCACTGTGGATCACCACCCCCTCCCCACTAGTTATAGGTCCTATATGATGACATAGTAGTGAGAGCCAGCAGAATCCTGCATATCAAGACATGGTATTTGGAGTCAGAGAGACCTGGGTTTGGGTCTGAATTACCAGCTCTTTTCAGCTTTGAGATTGTGGCAAGAGAGTTTTTCTGAACCTCAGTTTCTGCATCTATTTGATGTGGATAATAATGCTGACAAAAGCAGAAAGTTGCTATTAAAAGTTTATCAGATAATACCACTTCACTCCTGTTAGAGTGGCAAAAATGAAAAATTCTAACAATAATAGATGCTGGAGGGGCTGTGGGAAAAGAGGAACACTGTTACACTGCTGGTGGGACTGCAAACTGGTTCAGCCACTATGGAAAGCAGTGTGGAGAATCCTCAAAAAATTGAGGATGGAACCACCTTATGACCCAGCTATCCTACTCCTGGGTATTTTCCCAAAAGAGTTAGAATCAGCATATTATAGTGATATGGCTTCCTCAGTGTTTATAGCAGCTCAATTTACTATAGCTAGACTATGGAACCAACCCAGATGCCCCTCACTCGATGAGTGGATACAAAAACTTTGGTACTTATATATAATGGAATTCTACTTGGCCATTAGAGAAGATGATATTATGGCTTTTGCAGCCAAATGGACGGAGATGGAAAGAATTATGCTCAGTCAAGTATCCCAATCTCAGAGACTCCAGGGCCGAATGGTATCTCTCATCTGTGGAAGCTAGAATACATGGGGAAGCAGTTGGTTAGATGGCTAAGCTAACAATAACTTTAAATTGTATGATTCTCAGCGTAATAGGGGGATGGCTCCCTAGGATACTTGGAGGCGTAGGGAGGGGGATGGGGAGGGGGGAAGGGTGTATGAAGAACTCCTACGAGACTGGAGAGTGGGACTACGGGGGAACCATCTCAGAAGCAGATGTCATTTCTCCACGAGATACTCATTTAACGCAAGAGTTCTTCTGGGAAAAATAGCAACAGGTGAAACCCAAGCTGGGCATCCATGATTTGGCATTACCCCTGGATAACTAAGTATATATTCATTGGTTATTGATGGTTTGATAATGTTCCCCCTCAATTGTATCTCTATATATATCTAATAAAAAAGTTTATCAGATAAAAAGGGATAAAGAAATGGTAATGCCATAGGTATTATGGAAGCCTGGCATCATGTTTTGTTCTCTTTTGCACCCCTGAGTTCACTCCCTAGCACTGCCCCCAAAGTAGGAAAATACACATAAAATAAAATTTGCCATTTAAATAATTTAAGTGTACAATTCAGTAGCATTATGTAGATTAATGTTGTCACACAACTATCACCACTAATATGTGTCTTTCTCCAACACAGAAGCTTTCTGGAAGAGGTCTATGGTACAGAAGCCACATTTGTTCAAAAAAGCATACTACATCTTGCTTCTTTCTAGAGATATGTCTTATGAAGCTTCTCTACCCTCTTTTTTAGAAGTCTGAACATTTAATTTTAGTGTAGGGAAAAAGAGTAAAACTTACCAGTTTATTTATTTATTTTATTTTACTTTTTTAAATTAAAGAGGGAGAGAAAGAGAGAATCAATGTTATTTAGTTTTTCATGTGGCCTTTGTTGCTCCTAGACTCCATTGTGTACGTACGTGGTGCTGGGGCTTGAACTCACATACTCGTGCATGTCAGGCAAGCATATCGCAACTGCAGAGCCACCGCTCCAGTCCAAAATTTGCCAGTTTAAATCAAGCTCTCTGGCTCACTCTGTGACCGTGGGCAAATTACTTAAAATTTCTGTGCCATAATTTTCACATTTTTAAAGCATGAACCATAGTAATAGTTTTTAAACTTAGAGAGTTGTTGGGATGCCTGAATGAGTAAATATTTGTCAATACCCCATCATGGCACATGGGTGGTACAATTTATTTTATTATGAGAAATTATGTATTTGTGCCCCCAGCTCATACCCACGTTGCCCTTGTCACATCGTCCTCGTTGCTCACACCAGGCACTGCTGGTACTGCTGCCCTCTGCCAGCCATGCAGACCTCCCACCTGGCTCCATGTGCCAGGCATTCCCAGTGGTTGTGGCGTCTGGACTGCACAGGCTCAGCAAGAGGAGGCTATTGCAGAAGTAGGTTTTTGGAAGATGGCCAACCACAGGGAGGTAGTGTCTGGTCAGACTCTTTGATTTGGAAGGAAGAAGCACCAGGAGAACTACTTTGCTGTGAGCAATTTGGCAGAAAAAGAAATCAGGAAATCTATTTCATTCACCATAACCTCAAAAAAAAAAAAAAAAACCCCTCAGAATTAATCTAACAAAGGAAGTAAAAGGTCTCTACAATGAAAATTATAGAACACTGAAGAAAGAAATTGAAGACCTGCCTGAGAAGATGGAAAGACCTCCTGTTCTTGGAGAGCTCTGCTGTGAGACAGTGGAGGCCAAGCACCCCAGATTTCAGGAAGCAGTTTTATTTAAGCTGCACAGCTTGGTCCAGAGAGCATGGTGTCTCAAATCCTGGAACCCGAGCTTGAGAATTCTTTGGGTTTCTATACTCAGTGGGAGGTTACAGAATATTCATTTTCATTTTGTTTTACAAGCCAGACAGAGGTTTCACAAGTTTTACCTAAGAGAACAGAGACAGCAACCTTGGTACAGCCAGAACTTTGAGGGTAAAGCTCATCACATAATTCAAGCTCACGTTAGATAGAAAAACACAGGATGCTACAAACCACAGCCAACTTCTCTGAAAACCTTGCTAACACTTTTGCAAAGATTTTGCAGACAGGAGCCAGCTTAGCCAATTTAAAGTTACACTGTCATTATAATTAGGGGCAGGGTCTTTGTTAGGTAGAACCTGACCTAGGCAATGCTATTTTGAATCTTATCCTCCATCCTAAACCTGTTATAAATGAAATCAAATACATGGTTGGGGTGGGTGAGCAAGGCAGAAAATTTACATTGGCTGAAGGGTGAAAGAATGTGCCCCCAGCAAGGAAATGAGGGGTTTTTAATTCCAACCTGCCACGATACTGCTCTTCACTCTAATTGGAGGAGCTCAGGCTCCCAGTCTGTGCAGTTGGCTGAGATAGGTGGAGGCAGGTGCAAAGAGGAAGTAAGTGGTGACTGGGACACAGAGGGTTGGGGGTTGCTGCACATGTGGTGAGGGTTGGAGTGAGTCAGCAAAGTTCACCAGAAGAGGATGGGTGGGAACCGGAAGGGGTCCTTGGAAAGAAGTGGGCGTACACACGTGGGTGTTACTATCTTCAAGGGGGAAGAGGATCTAAAATGGAGCCCCTTGAAAATCTTTGAAGTCTGATAGAAAAGACATACATCTTACAAACCCCAGACCAACCTAATACCTAAACACCTGATACACCTATCTGTAAAAACCAGACCCACCTATACAACTCCACCATCTCCACCATCATGCAAAGAAACACTAAACGGGTTAAGATTTTTGCAGCCTTATTGCTATGCGAATGGAGCAACAGCTTTTCTGAGCTCTTCATTGGTGTCCTCTGGAAACATTCTTGTCTCTCCCTTCCTTCTGTTCATCAAGACCTCCAGATCACAGACTTATTCTCCATTTTGTTCCCACATGCAACATTGGTCATATGGATCATCTCACTGGAGAGGTAAGACTCAGGTCTCTTGCAGAGGTGCCCTGCTAGAGACTCTTATTCCTGGCCCCTGGGGATCCTCACCTTGGGATTGGAGTTGGTGATGCCCTCTTGTTCCAAAGTGATCTAGCTCTGCCAGCGGGTGGCAAGAAGTAAATGGAGAATGCTTTGTTTTCTCTTGTCACCTCTGTCACACCTCTCCATTACTCAATGGGCCAAATTTGGAATATGAGAACTTTGATCCAAAAAAACTAACAGTTCTTGATAACTTCTTAAAGCAAAATGGCAAAAATTGTCTAAACTGGGACCAGCGTTTTGAGGTTCCCACCAAGATGGCCTCTCTGGGCTTTCCCTTGACCTTGACCCAGTCTCTCTCTCACTCCTTTTTCCTTCTCTTTCAACCACTTCTCCCTCTGGTGGTTCCAGTAAGAACCATCCACATTTCTGGACATAGCATCCACCACCAGTCATTGCTTGTTGATTAAGTGAACTCCTCTGACTCTTCCTGATTCCAGGAATCCCTATTGGTTTCTTTCTCTGGTTACACTGTTCCCCTAAGGATTCTGTTCCTCCTGAAAAATCCTAGTACTAGGTGAAAGAAATCTCTACCACCACTGGGTGGTTAACAAATTGCATTCTTTAGGGATGCCCAAGATTGCATGTCATTCTGTAGGTTGTTCCAGGAACAACCTTAGAGAAACCAATTTCCTGTGAGGATGCCCTTTGATTTTGGTTTTTCTCTCTACCAGAGTCCCTGGGGGCCCTCCTTAATCCATTTAGTCCAACATGGGCCAAGCCTCAAAGCCTCCATGAGACACTACCTTGGGGTGCTTTCTCAAACATATCTAGACCCTGGGTCTCCAAGATACAGTCAAACCTAAAAGACTGGTGTTCTGTAATATTGCTTGGCTCCAGTATAAGCTGGATAATAACAGTCACTGGCCTGAAAATGCACATTTGACTCCCAAATTCTTAGAGATCTTAAACTCTCCACTGAAGGAGGCAATGTCCACTGAAGTTCTGTCTGACAAAGTCCAGACTTGGGGATGGGCTAGGCAAAGCCAGCCCTGCAGATTGCCAAAACCATTCCCTCTAGGAATTGGCTATGTTATAGTAATTATATGTATTGTGAATTTACTCAAACTGAAACTCTTTGTTATGAGAATTCTATTACTTAGACAACTGTTGTGGATTGTTGAGAAGGATACTTGTTATAATGATATAGAAATCATGGAAAACAAAGCTATACTGACTTTAAAACAAAATTGGATATAGAAAGCAAAATAATTAGAACTAAGGAACAAAGAAACAGTACACGTAAAACATCTACAGAAAGACATGTTTACCTTTCCTGTTGCAGAGGATGAGTTTTAACTCCTTAGCAATAAATAAGACATGTTTGACTTTTCTGGCTTAGTGGAAATTGAGTTTTAACTCCTTAGCAGTAATTAAGACATGTTTACCCTTTTTGTCTCTGTAGAGGTTAGGCTTTAACTTCTTAGCCCATAAATTCGGATGCACAGATATTTTATAGGATTAACATTTATAGGATCTAAGATAGCTATGGAATATTTGGTAAGGTTACAATAACAAAATAGTTTTAGGTTAGTAGTTAATAGGGTATAGGAGTAATATAGCCTATAACATAGTGTAGCTAATTAAGAAACTTTTCATTTATGCTAAGATAGGGCTTCTAGATTTATGTAGTGCAGTAACCTTTAAGTTCTTCTCTTATTTAGTGAGGTAATGGTTTCTATAAACATCTGGAGGAACTTAGGGAGACAGAATCAGGGGCAGTGTTTGGTCTCTGTCCCTCTTGTAAAAGCAGGTTTAAAAAATATGATCTATGTGGTGGGGCAGTCAAGGACATAAATTGTTCTAATGGTTGATGCTTTAAGATTACTGGGAAACTAAAAAGATGATTGTATAATGAAGCTGATAAGGAAAGGCTTATTTGTGCACCTGTATAAAAATGTTCAACAATAAAGAACAGACGGCATTTTGCTCAAGCAGGGAACTGCGTCTGCTTGCAACTTGCCCCTGAGGTTCAAGCCGTTCCTCCGCAGGGAATCCACTCCTCCTCTGGGGACCCAAGTTCAGCTGGGGCTGGCCCCTGGCACTCCACCACAATGGCAAATGGTCCAAGGTTCTCTAAGTCCAGGCCTCTGCTCCAGGCTTGATACCTCTACTTTAGACTTTTTTTTCTCTGCTCACATTATTCAACTTTCCACATTCTCCTCCTCAATGAGAAACCCCTCATGGGATCCCTCCTTGAGACTCCTTCCTCTTTGGGAGTTCTGCTTCCTTTCTGTTACTCTAAAACTCTGTTATTTTGCTCTGTTTGACCCTGTGTTTATGGATCTTATTCCTTGAACTAGTAAGAACCCACCCATCCACTGTCCCTGTTACATTTATAGGAATTCAAGGATCTATGGAAGGATGAGCAAAATGGACAAAGGAGCTTTCATTTCTCTTCTCTGTGCTCTTTCTTAGTGCTCTTTCTTCTGCAGAAATGGCTCTTCCACATGTACACCCTGGTGCTGAGGCTACTCCCAGCGACTCTCAATATCCTAATGATCTTTAATTCTTTCACCCTTTCTTTCTCAAGGCCCTAACCCCAAGGCTATCTCCACTGTTGGTCTTCTACACCTAAATCCATGTGTTTTGTTTGGTCTTGTTTTGTCTAACTAGAGATTTTTTTTAGCCCTCTGTTTTTCCTGTTGTCTTTATTTAGAGGGCAATTAAAAGCTCTAAAATCTGTTTCTCCTCAATTTCTATGTATATTTGTGCATACTTATGTTTGTATCTATGTCATGTCTACGTGTGTTTCTTGCCTACATGGTACCAAAAATGGCATATAGAAAAATGACTTTTGGTTCACGTGACTTAAATTGGTTCAACAGCACAAGGTTTGTGAAGGGGTAAATCTCAAAAAGTTTCTGATTGGATTGCTTGATTGGATCAATTGAAATTATTTTAGGTTCCTTTCTAAGGTCAAATGTTGATGCACTGAGATAGACCAGAATGTCTATATAACAAAAGGTTTCTTAAAATATTGATCTGCTCTTATCTATCAAAACAATCCTTGGTGTCAGGTTTTATTGTTTAAGCAAGTGTTATTTTGGATTATTACCATACACTACGCGTTCTAAATTTTGCCTCAAAGGTGACACTTGGCTAATATAAACATATCAGTATAATTGTGACTCCTTTACTGGCTTCTTTATATATACTAGGTGTGTTCATACCCTCCAGGTACACAAATCTTTTGAAGTGAGAAACTTAGGAGAGCACTTTACCAAGCTGATGTTTTCCAACTAAAGTTGTCTACAGCAGTAACCTCTTTTCAGACTGGTATAGAAACAATAAATTAGGTTGGAAGTTTATTTGTCATTTAATGTTTTGTGATTAGATATCCCATTATAATCTGTAATAAGGAGAGTTCAGTTTGCTTGAAGGTTGACAATGTGGAAATTTGTACAAGTGTGAATATTGTTATTTGTCAAGATCCTGGCCTTGCCTGAGATAAGTCTCTGCCTCACACCCTACTGCTTTTTAGAATGATTCAAAACTAGGCTAAACTTAAGCTCATTTAAGCTGTCTTCAAAGGATAGATTTACATATCTTCATGGAGGCAAAATAGATACCAAAGACATTAATATTAACAAAGTTATTTCTTGATTTAAAGCTATTATTCAAGCTAAATATTTTGGGGCTTATTAATTCCATTTTATATTTTCCTTATAAACTTTATAACTTTTGCCTATTAATGTTTTGCATAAGAACTAATTCTAACAGAACAACCTGAATTAAGACATGCCATCACCTACAGGACAGATAAGATATAATATTAATTTCTAGTAGTGTTACTGACCTTAATTAAACAAAATGGGTAACTATAAAACTGTACGCATTGAAGTTAAAGCCCAATACTCCCACTTTAAGAATAGTGAAACTGGCTTTCTAGATGTTTAAAACCAAAACTTGGAAGACCAAAGCCAAGGAAGTAAAAGGGCCAAGGAAAAGTTGCCAATATTCTGGCCCTGCCCTTTAGAGTTAGGCAGGACCCAGAGAAATATGGGACAACCTCTGTCTTGCATCTCTGAATCAGGGGGATCATGAGGCCCCCAGAGAAAGCCAACCAGTGCATATTCTGCAAAGAGGATCCCTATTGGTTCCAAGGGAAGCCACATGTGGTCAGTAAGACCCTGACCCATCCTGGCAGTTGGCACCACTGATAGAGGAAAACTGAAGGAGATAAGAGACTTCTCACATGTCCCTGAGAGTGGCCTCTTGAGTAATCTTAGCTGAATCTAATAGATAGGCAAAAGGTCAATTTTGACCAATTTGGTCTTAAACATCTGGCAGGAGAGTTATAACCAAAGCACAACCGTACATGGACAGCTAAGAAGAGACAATGATTCTTTTAATGTAACTGAAAATATAAGCTTGTGTCAGTCCCCACAGAGGTAAAAAGTTCTAATATTTATCCCTCAGATCATTCTAAAAGATGTGTAATGTGGCACATAAAAGCCTTAACTTTACCAAGAGAGTCCTCTCTTTCAGTAACACAGAGGTAAATGCCAATTAAAAGCTACATTATAGAAATCGGATGATTTTCCCCAACTCGATGGGACATGTGTGCCATTATAAAAATTAAATGTTTTTTAGCAACACTACTAATGTTTCTAAGGACCTGAGTGTCCTCCACACAAAGATAAATGACATGTCAGACCACTCACTAAGCTCTCTTCAAAAGCTGACTGATAACACTAACTGCTTTTGTACTAATAGCTTGCAGAAATTTATGTTTCATTGCATTGTTTATTATTCTAGCATGATCCCTCCCTCTAGTACACTATGTCCAGTGTACTTGCTAATCACCATCATGGGTCTCTGGACTGCCCTGATGCACAGGATGCCTAGAGTCCATTAAGCACCAGATGGTTATGGAAACACAACCCTCTGTGGAGTTGCCTCCCAACTTCTACTGAGGCCCCCAGACAGACTCTCTGGAGAGTTACTCTGGTTGCCATAGGCAATGCCCACTATCAGCAGGAAGAAGCCAGAATTGTCATCACCCTTTTTCCCAGACAGAAATCAAGGATCTCTTCAGAGGGGTTATAGAGACAGAAAATAGATTATCTGCAGGCAGATAGAAATGGGGACCTCAGAGAATGGAATCCCACCACCCAGGTTAAAACCCTAGGCTAAAACCTTTGTTTTTGACTGTCTGACTGGAAGGCCCCACTCATGCTTGGATGCCCAACTCTTACCCTTGTCAGGAACACCCTAACCAAATCCAGCCTCTATTCATTTTAATTCCCACCACAGCTTCTCATACTCCTGCCTCCACTATCCTGTTATGCGGAACAGAAGCATTTCCTTACCCACTAACACCCCTGTGAGGGCTCCTCCCTGAAGTGCACCCACATGTGAAACTCCTCCAACCTCCTATGGCCAACCAATACATTCCCACTAAAATGTCCTTACAAGACCCTGACTTCAGCTAAAACAAGTTGTCTCCTATCACCTTTCTGGCTGTCTCCACTATAACCAGTGAATCTTCTTCCTATGTGAAATTAACATATCCATTTGCCCACTAACTGAACAAAAGCTTGCCTAGCTCCTTTTCTGTTCCCAATTCTCTGTATAATAATCAGCCCTGCTTCTGGGCCCTCCCTGTTTCAGCTCTTCACCTCCTTTTCAAAGCGGACCATCAACGCTGTTAGGTCAAGTCCAGGTGGCTGAAGGCGGGGCATTGGGCTGCTTGCTCTCGAAAAGAACAACCAGTCAAGACGCTGGCAGAGAAAGACCTGATGATTGATGGATCCACCAGCCTATCTCCGAAAGGCCATCCCCATCAAGGTCTCTCATGTCCCTAAACTATAAAAGCAGCTGCTCAGCTGAGGTCCAGTGCAATTTTCCCTGCACATCATTTCCTCTGCCTGCCTGTCACTTCCCATGCCCGACCTCATCATGGCGGTGCAGGTGAATTTGGCCCAGGAGCAGCAAAGCCCAATAAACACCTGTGTCTGAATTCACATCTGTGGCTTCTGATTTTCTTATTTTTTACATCTGGTACTGGAACCTGAGTGGGATTGTGACCTCCCCACGCCGGGATTGAGGTCCACCCTCTCATACATATGGACTAGGACCTTTCTGCACCACTCTATCCTCTCATCCAGACCAACAGAATTGGGGTGTGTTCCTTCTATTTCCCTTGGTCTTCCAGTTGCACCTTTCATAGCTGTAGCCTGTCCTCACTACATTTTAGATGGCCTTCAGAAGGAATTTTGACTTTTAAATCCTCACTGATTTGACCAAATACTGTCACCAGACAGGGAAATATTAAAAAATGCCATTTGTTCAGGCTTTTTTGGGATTTGAGCTCTTGCCCCTCCCATCTTCCTCGCTCCCTCCCATTCCCGTTACTCAGACCACTTCTCTTCCTCCTTTCTGAAGGGCAACTTCAGAACTAACCCTCCCCCCCATTTGCTGGTCCCTGCTGCTGCCTGAGTGTAAGGCTGCTGCACGCCCCACATAGCTCGCCACCAGGAGCTGTCCTGGCTCAGAGCCCCATGCGTGGACTGCCATGCATTCCAAGTTCATGAGCATGCCATGCAGGACCTATGTAAGACTGCATACAGCCTGAAAGCCCGAACAGAAAAAAAGTGTCACTTTAAATCCAAGCCTGGTTTGCTCCAGATACCAAGCCTTTTAAAATGCTTAAGAGGGCTGCATTCTTTGCAAAACTCTTTACTTCTCTCTCTCTCAATCTCTTTCTCTGCCAGCCCAACTCCACCCTTCCACCCTTCCCCTCCTTTGGTAAGGTCACCCCACCCACTGGACCCCTCCCATTCCCCTGCCCCTTTTTCCCACATCTGTGGCTCCTCCTCCCCAGGAGGTCCCTCTGCCCACTCCTCCCTCTGCCCACTCAACCCTCCTCTTTATTTCCTTCATTATTTTCATCTCTTTTCTTACATAAATGGTGCCAAAATCTGTCTCCTATATTGTGTTTGTCTATGTATTTCTTGTATGTTATAATACAGATGTCTTTCAAATTCCTAACCTACATGTTTTTCCAGGTGGTCAATCAATAAAATACTAATCTCTCTAAATGTTAAGTGTAACATTCATTGCTTCTAAGATTTTTCTTCAACAGGGGAGAAACAGCTCATACT
>PVKS010004061.1:0-10802 GCA_004027875.1 Aplodontia rufa
TGAGCATACATTGTTTTATTTCTTAAAAATTATTTTACAACTTTTTCACTTAACAACATGGCTGAGAGATTTAGAAAAAAAAATGAGCCAAGCAGCAAAACTCCCCATAAGTGGTTCTTCTAGCAAGCATATACATGATTCTAGTTAAAAATGCCTGCTGGCTTTCCACTGTTACATCTCTGCAGAAATTTTTGGTTTAGCAAGCCCTACATGTGCTCCTTTTTAAAGCTCAGTCCTGGTAACACAAGTATTTTGTCAATGGTACATATGCTGTTGATTTCTTCTGAAGGACTACTGGTGATCATTGGAAGGTTTTTAATGCACTGGCTTTGTGCTCCCCAGAAAAAATTTCCCTGGGTTACTATTACGTTCCTTTACATTTGTATAGCACGTTTACCTTCAAAGGGCTTTCAGACATTTCCCAGTAGATTTCCCCTTACTTTCCTAAGACTCTGATCCAGGTGTCTGTCTCTTCTTTCTCTCCTTCATTACTCCTCCCAGATTTCCTCTTGCCTTCTAATACTTTTGAACCTCTCAACCTCTGTATTCGGACTCCTTTATCTCTTTCCAAGTCCCTTCTGTCACTTTCTAAGTTGAACATAGTGTAACTTTTTTCTCTTTAGCAAATATTGGTTTAGTTTTCTTGATATATTATTATTTTTTAAAGAGAGGGGGAGAGAGAGTGAGAGAAAGAATCAATTTTATTTAGTTTTTCATCTGGTTTTCATTGCTCTAACAGTTAGTTGTATATGTGGTGCTGGAGTTTGAACCTCGGTCCTCGCACATTTCAGACAAGCACAATATCATTGAACCACTGTTCCAGTCCACTTGATTTATTATTTTAAAATGTCTGTGTAGATAGTGTATATTTATAGGGGCTGGAGCGGTGGCTTAGCGGTTTCAGTGTTTGCCTGGCAAGCACGAGGACCCAGGTTCAAACCCCAGCACCACGTACACAACTAAGTGTTGGAGCAACTAAGGCCATGTGAAAAACTAAATAAAGTTGTTTCTCTCTTTTTCTGTCTCTCTCACTGTCCCTCTCTCTTAAAAAAAAAAAAAAACCCAAGCTCATCCCATCTCATTGATTTTTTTTCTTTCTAGTCTCTGCCACCTTGTCTTGTGGTAGTCATATTGTAACTTTCCATTTTATTTTGATTCAAATCTGTTCTTTTCAGGGAAGACCAGGGCTGGTTTTCCATTGGGCACAGTAGGCACAGGGCTAAGAGTCCATGACAATTTTAAGAAACCCGCAAAATGTTTAAACATTTTTTAATATTGGAAGAAAAAATTATTATACTCCAGGCTGTCTTATATTCTTATTTAAGCCGATACAGTGATATAATTTCTCCGTATATATATTTCATGGAGGAAGGGACCCACAAAAATTGGGTTGGGCCCAAGGAAAACATAGGAAGCCCCAGATGAAACATAGGTAGAACTGAGTTATTCTTCTTTTTAAAACTCTTGTGATTTCCTGTTGCATTTAGGATAAAAACCTTTCATGTACTAAAAGCCTAAATCCTCAACCTCATTTTATACATTTCTCTTTCAAAATCACTGTTGTATGGAATCCACAGTTTCAATTTCTGGCTCCCTGTGGTCTTGGTCTTCACCTGTCCATTCTTCAGATGTCAGTTTCAATGTTTCTCCCCTAGGCAACTTTTCCTTCCACCCAATCTGAGCTGGGGCCTCTTTTCCTAATACCTGACCTGTATTTGGAAGCTGGGTATTGATCCCTTAGCTGTTGATGGTGGCTAACTTGCTGTGTCCACTCCCCTGATTCAGTGGGGTCCACGAAAGAAGGGACACTTCCCACCTTGTTCTCTAAGGCAGACTGAGTGTCCAGACCCCTTTTATCCTTGAACAAATGAAATCACGAATAAAATTGAGAATTATTAAAGCAAATTAAATAAAATCTCATCCTACTTCAATTTCTGTGCAATAGCTTCTGAGTTCCATCTACTTTCACACTGTTATTACAGACGGCACTAAACTGTGCAACTGTGAACCACAGTTCAACCACAGACTTAATTCAAGGATTCGAAATTCAAAATACTCAGAAGTGGATTTTAAAATCTTATTAATTTTAGTTGAATCTCTAGTGTAAAGAAATTATATCTTTGCTTTTGAGAAGAGTAAAAAAAATGTCCCTAAGGAGTCAGGGAGGCTTGTGGAACATAGTTTTCTATAATGCCATTATCAGCACAAGCATTTCACATTTTACTAAAGGGACTATAACTTTAAACAGAGGATGATTTGAACAACCAAATCAGTGTGAGTCAGTCTCCTTCCTGAGAAGCAGCAGGTGAGAAAATTGATTTGATTCCAGGTAAACCAATTGTTTTTGCTTGGTTTTGGATTTGCTTGGATTCAGTTAGTTAAGAGAGTGCCTCTTTCTAGAGAAAGGGTATAACCCAGGTCTTTTTTTTTTATTTCCCCCTTGGGAATTCCTGCTTGAGGCAGGTGGACCAGGCAGACCCAAGTGACGCATGCCCAGTAGTACTTCCCTTTAAGTAAGGCATGGGTGAACGAACACTCCATGTCTCCCCTGTTGGGGACATCTTGGACCTTTTTCTCTGCTTTTGAGACAAAGGCTTTTCTGGGCTTGGTAGCTGGAGGGAAATTTAGGCAGCAAAGTAGTTTACAATAAAGCAGAGGCAACTCCAGGAAGAGAGATAAGGAAAAGACCAAAGGGGTTTCTTCGGTGTAAGCTATCAGCTTGTTGAAAAGATTTCAAAGAATGTTTTTGAACATTACTAAGACTTTTAATTTATTTCTCTGTCCTTTGAAAGGAAGTTTTGTTTCTAAAACAAAAGACCTGGATTAATCTCAAACCATGGAGGTAACACAAGTTGGGGAAGTCTGCTTGCTTTATCTGCAGGAAAGCACACGTCAATTTGTAGTGTACCATGGAGTTAAGGGCAGGGTGTGAAACTTTTGGGAAAAAGACCAAATAATAACTGCTTGAGAGTTCTCAAGGGCTCTTCTCAGGGACGATAAAGCCTGAAGCTATAGAAAGAAGCCATTTATTCAAGACAGACGCAGATCTAACATTTCTTTTGCAAGGAGTGAGCTGTGAGTTAGGGAACTTCTCTTCCCAAGATGAGTTAGGTCACCTTAAGCCTGGTGATTTGGCTTTCTGACTCAAGGACGAAGGATTTTCCATTGGTCATATAGGTCTTTGTGTATTTCTGCTCATGTTACATTTAGATTAGAATGATTCCACTCAGAAGTCAATTACTTATTAAAAATCTATTCAGCACACAAAACCCCAACCGATTCAATGAATGATAATTTTGAAAATATTGACCTTGTTTCTATTATGAACACCTCTGAAGAACTCAATAATGTAATGATGTTATTTATTATTTAGTTTACAAGGACATTTATAATCCTAAGACCATAGCAGATAATATTTACTAAGTACTAGACATATGCTAAGTATTCCCATCATGGTAAGATTTGAAAACAAACTATACTTGTGAAGCACCATGTCTTATGCAATACACATTACTGGCTTCTTTGAAAAAAGGAAGTGAATTCTCTCTACTGATTAGATTTGTGGAAATATGCAATTCGTGTGGACTCAGTTTCCTCATCTGTGAAATAATAAATGAGCATTGCGAGTGAGGGCTGGACTAGATTACCTCTAAATAGCCTTCCAGCTCCATCATTTTATGATTCTGAGTAACATCCTCATTCCAACCTAATTTTTTCTCATCAATAAAACACTTAACTGCTCATTTTGCAAATATAACTTAAGCATCATAAGCCAGTGCTGCTAGAAAAGCAATGAGATCCTAATTTGGTGAAAATGAAAAGAAGTATTCAAATTTGACATATTGCTTTTCCCAGTATCAATAAAGAATCAAATACTATGTGCTTCCCCACTCTTTGATGATTACAGAATAAGAAGCACTATTACTGCTTTTCATGTATGCTACTTTCCTCTTCTCAATTATTGCTTAAATCTGGCAAAAAAAAGTCCCTTTGAAAGAATAAGTTAGCAAATTCCCTATATGTCTTATGCAAATAGCAGTAGTTTTATTTTAAACGAAGGGTCTGAAATATTACTGAGAGACTTAGGTGATCGCTATATCTCTATTAAAGTAAATGCTGTATTTAGAACAACAGAGATTATATTCCTATGAATAGGCACCTGGTCCTTTAAAATTCCCATATTGTAAAATGCCAGGTCATTCTGTGAGCTGTAGTGATCTCAGTCAGACAATGACGATCTGACTGCAGTGATCTGAGGAAACAGCAATTACATACAGATAGGACTATTTCTGTGCTAAATAGGTTAATTTTGGCAGAGACTTTCTCTGATCTAGTTAAATTAATGAAGCTTTCAGTGAATTCAGCCTTGTTGGTGAGCTTCGCTAAGGCTGTGAAGGCTGGCAGACACTGCAAGTATGAGAAAGAGAATCAGCATCTTTTGAACAATCAGTTTACTCTAAAAAACCTTAGTGGTCTGAATGAACGGAACTAAGAAAATGCATATGTAGTTTAATAACTGGGAAAATTTCTACAGAATTTGATAAAAAGCTTTTTTCATTTTTTTCCTTGAGCCGTTAACCATTATATTGATTAAAGAAAAATCCGAAGTAGAAGGAGGTGCGGAGAGGAAGCCAGCAATTTATGACTCAATTATATAAACTGGAGAAGAATTGCCAGTTATATAAAACCTAAGGAGAACCAGCCATGCTTCATCACCTCTGTCTGAAATTTCTCTTTCCAGATTTTGTCTCTTGCTGAGCAAACATGTCCATAGCAGCCCATGTGCATGGATCACTGTATGATAAAAGGCCAGACAGGGGCCTGATTCTAAGAAAAATTGTGATGTCATTCTCAGCCTGGACTCCCATGTCAACATCTTTCCCCAGTTCAGATAATGTGTACCTCCTACTTCTCAGGAACCCCTCTTTTCCACCAGCCACCCTGGTTTCCCAGCTGCCACTCCCTAGAATCTGCTGGCTTATCATTAATGTTTCATAACTAATAACTAACAGCTTATGCTATATCGATAAGAGACAAGAGGGAGTAAGTTTCCCAAATCACTCCTTCCTTTTCCATCCTGTTATTTCCATCAGCTGTAGCCTGGCTCCCAGACTTGAAGACTTTCTAGTCCAGTAACGTTCCTGAAACAAAAGGGGACAGTGAAGGGAGAAAGGAAAGAGTAGAATAGAGCTCTTAGTTTACTGTTGTACTGAGAGGAAGAGAACTCACACACCTGCTCTCCGTCTCCACCCATTTAGCCACTAGCACAGAAAGGAAGAAGCAGTTCCGCAGAACACCAGCAGGTGCGACACATTCCCGGGCAGGCTTTCCCCTGTCCCTAGCTTCTCTCTAGCGCACGGAGCTGCTGCTGCTACTTCTCAGGCTGGTGCAAACCTGCTGGAACGAGAAAGAGAGCAATCCTTGCTTCACTGCAAAGGTTTGGTGCCATCTCCGTCCCCATTTCCGCAGCAATTGCACGGATCACCCACTCTCTTCCATCAGAAGATGTCCCCATCAGATGCCCCATGTCCAGACACGGAACCAGCTCAGCATGAGCAAAGTACCATCCATACACAAAGAGGAGGAGAGAAACAAAGAAAAGAAGACTGGGTTTCTCTAGAGACTTAGCCTTCTCTAGCAAGGATCACCATCTATTCCAATTTTATTTTGTTAGTGCAATGTAAGGATACTGAAACAATGAAATTAAATAATACCACTTTTTGTACCAATATTATTAAAATTAAATGAAACATTATTTATATTTCTAGTTTATTTTATAAATATATTTACTATTTGTGATTATATATATTAAAAGATGCATTTTAATTGTATAATAAAAATTTCAGTCTCAAACTTGAAGGGAGCCCTTTCATGTCTTTGCAGATCAGAGAAAGTCACATTACTGGGTTGAGGTGTCTCCAGACCACACCTGCAGCTTATTGAGCTACACTGAGGCTATTTGTCTGTTAATAAACCACTTTGCCACCAGCTTTGATTTTCCAATTGATAATTCAGTTGCAGGTTACCATTATTTTTCTTGCATTACTTCAACATACACCAGGTGGCGATAAGAAAGCATAGAAAAGCAAGTGGTTTTCTTCCGAATGAGAATTCATGGGTTTTTAAAAACTCTTGTATCTCAACATTCAATTAATTTCATTTTTAAGAAAAACTGATCTCTATATAACAAAATCAGGTCTACAGAGTAAAGACCCCAACACCATAACACCTCAAAATAAACACTTGCTAAATTTTTTCATTTAAGTTTTTGGCACATTTTCCTTGATCTCTGTATTTTCTCCTGATGGAATTTTTAAATGTGTGAACCACCCCCAAATTAGGCTTTGTTCTATTAAAGCCAAACTACAAATTCTAACTCAGTGTAGAGTCTCTGTCTCTCTGTTGGTTGTTTGCTTGTATTTTGAATTCCCTGTCATTTTCGGTCCACTGTTCACCATCCTCACCCCTGGGATGAGCGATGTGATTGTGCCTGCTCCCCACTTTAAGCTGCTAGGCTTTCAAAATGACTCGGCTGCAAGCCGTTTACAACTCTACCCCTACCGAGTGCATGGATGCATGGAGAACAGACAGAAAGCCCCCAATTGTTTATAGCGTTACCTGCTCAGATGACATTGCACATGGGGACTGAAACACAAGGCAATAGAGGAGATTTGGGATTTAGGGACATTCTTAAATTACAGCAGGAAGTGATTCTCAGTTATGGGTTGTAGGGACAATGACAACAGAGAGTGGTGTGACTAGGGAAGCAATGTGAGGCGGGGGAGGGCATTTCATCCCCGTGGTTGCCATCATGTGTGTTTTGTGTCATTGAACTGAACCGGGTGCCCAGAGCACTGTGACTGGTGCTGAGTCAGTCTAGTCCCCAGCCCTCAGGTGGAGAGGTTAAAAGTACTGGTGATTCAGTTCTGCACCCTCATATTCTGAATTAATGGTTCTGGAACGGTTCAGAAAATTATTTGCTTGCTTGTTCTACTTTGCCATGTGATTTTTGAAGTAGACTCAAGGTTGAGAATCAAGTGATTTGAATCAGTGAGTTAACCAACTGAAAGGCATCAGTTTCATCTTGGTGTCTCCTCCTCAAACATGATTAAGAATACACTGGGGGCTGGAGTGGTGGCTGGACAGTTACAGTACTTTCCTTGCATGCGCAAGGACGCGGGTTCAAACCCCAGCACCACCTACACAACGAAGTGTCCAAGCAACGAAAGCCATGAGGAAATCTAAATAAAATTGATTCTCTCTCTGTCTCCCTCTTTTTTTTTTTTTAAAGAATACTAGGGATGTGATCTGTGCTTAGGTGGGAAAATGAGAAAAGGAGTCAAATTTCTTTTCCATTGCATTTATTATTATTAAATAGGCCTTTTCTATTATGAAATATGAATTCATAAATTTATAATGTGACTCTATGCTATTTTATCAGAGTTGTCAGAAAAGTTTAGAAAACCTACATTCTTTCCCATGAATTTATCTATAAAGGTGACAATATATAAATGGGGAAACCACACAAAAATGCAAAAGAACTTCCATGTTTATTCATTATCACAGAGCATTAGAATTGGAATAGACCATAAAGATCCCCAACACCCATATTTTTCAAACTGCAGCTGTGATTTAGTACAGTGTTGTGAAATCAATTTTGAGAGCTACAGCTAGCATTTTCTAAATGAAAGGAATAATATAGGGCAAAATATAATAGATTAGAAGATTAAATATCAGAGTCCATCACACGCAGTTAGGGTACATCCCAGACATCTTGTAAAACTTCACTGTCATGGATTGCCATGCAAAATCTCTTTCTTTCAGTGGGGCAGTCGTGAAAATGTGTGAAAGCCACTGGTGCAAAAAGTGTTCTCCTTTCACACATGCACCAAATGGGCCCTAGAGAAGCTAAGGAAATATTCAGAAGCTGGCTTGTAGAAAAGACTGGATTATTCTCACCTTTGGGTTTCTTTTGGAGTAGCATTAGATCACGTGACACAGAACTCTTTGGAGAACCACATTAATATGATCATTGTTTTGTAAGTAAATTACTTCAGGTTTGAGGAAGCTAAAATACAGAATTCAAATCTGTATTTTTTAATATAAGCATTGTAGATTCTGCTACTTTTGGAAGATATTTGACTATTTTCTACCCAGAAGTCATTATTTGGGATGATCATATTGGACTAAAGTGCAAGATGGGTTGAGAGAGACACGGGGAGCAGACATGAGGAGGTTGGAATCAAACTGGTGAGCGATGGAGTCAAAATTGTCAATAAAAGGATAATGGATAAACAGAATCATGAGATGATTTTGTTATAAAATAGAGGACTTGGAAAGAGATGGACCATAGGACAATGTTTCTCAAAGTAAGTTTGGTCATTGACATGTTGATCACTTGGAATCTTTGCTAAAATTCATATTCTAAGGTCCCGCTCTGACTGTATTGAATTGGGTGAGACTTAGGAAGCTGCATCTGAATGTACACTGCCAGGTAATTTGTATGGTCTCTGAAGTCTGAGAAGCACTGAAATCAGATGTGAAAAAGTCTACGTGTCAATAATAACCAAAATGTTTCTAACCAAATTTTGTGAGCATGTCCGTAAGTAATGTGCAGCTCCAAAGCTGATGGTAGTAGAGATAGTAGGATATTGGGAGTACGCCATGATTGATCTGGTATATCGACTGAGTGACTGCTTAACAGGATCCAAAAATTGCCTTCTGCTGTTTCTTTAATTGCCTTTATTCAATTATTCACTCAACCCATCACTCAACCTGAATGCTTCCTACATGCTTGGAACTCTGTTGAGCTCTGGGAACGCAAAGGTGAGCAGAGGATTATATTAGAAACATAAGTCAATTCACTGTCATACCCAACTTCTCTCCAAGCTTAACAGCTTTTCCCATGTGGTCCTTTGAAACTACAGGCCCTTCTTCCCTATGACACCTTCATTCCCAAGTTACAGCTGAATGGATTGGCTGTGGACCCCTCCCTGAAGGCCAGGAAGTCATTGAGACAGATCTTGTCCTCCAGAATTTGAAGAAGGTGCCCCAGTGGCTGTCATCAGTAGATTGTTGAGTGAGTATACCAAGTATGAGTCTGTATTCAGGGGAGGGTTGCCCCCGTCTCTCTAGCAAAGTTCTCAGATCTGAGTTTACATGTCCCTTCCTAAAGAAGTCCTTGCTGTCCTTCTGGTATAGACCATATTCTCCTGATATTTTCTTTTTTTGGTCTGATGAATTTCCCCCTCATTTCCTTTTTAACAATTGTAATTAAAGAGTTCACTGTTAAAATAGTTCATCAGTTTATCCTAACTGGAATGTTTTGTGAGGGACAGGAATGTTCTTATTTTGTCTATTAAAATATCTCTAGGCTTTGCGGCCTAAATACATGCTTGATCATAAAATTTACTTGATTTCATTTCATATTATAATAATTTTAGGTGGGTTCAAATTGGTTTTGGTTTTAAGAGTGTCTTGAACCAGAGTGGAATCGATCTGGTCTTGAAGTTTATTTTTGTCGACCACCTCCTGTAGTGAAGAAGCAGAAACCAGATTACCATGGCTATTTTTATTATCTTTGAAATACTTTTTATCTCCTACTTTGTCTGATCATAGATATTAAGGTAAGGTTCACGGAGTCCCCAGTTAGAATGCATTATGAAAAGCTTTCTCTTTCAAGCACTGCCTCACACTTCTCTTCCATCTGAATAGCTGTTGTCCTTGATTCTGCACTTCCCACATCTATTAGCAAGACCTGTCAACTCCACCCTCAACAGCTATCTTCAATTTAGACACCTCCACCTTCATCCCCACTCCTTCCCTCCTGGTTCAGGTCACCATGGTCTCCCACCTCATCCACCGTGACAGGCTCTTCACTGGCTCCTCTTCTGCTCCTGTGCCCACTCCTCCAAATTGCAGGGTACTGTTTAGGAATAGGAACAAAATTCTGCCACATTACTACTTAAAAATTTCCAGTGATTGCTTGAGGCTCTTAGAATAAACTCCAAACTGCCTTCTCTGATTTATACAATCTGGCCCTTACTATTTTTCTGACTTTAAAATACTCCGCTCCCCTAGTTATCTGATTTCCTCCAGCCACACTGAATTGCTCTTGGGTCTCTGGACATATCAAGCTCATTTTTGTGATTTTTTCTTTCTTTTCTTTTTTCAAGAGAGGGAGAGATGGAGAAAGTAGAGAGAGAGAGAAAGAACCAATTTTATTTATTTTTCCATCTGGCCTCTGCTTCTCCAACAGTTGTGTATGTGGTGCTGGGATTTGAACCTGGGTCCTCACTCATGCCAGGCAAGTGCTCTACCACTGAGCTACCACTCCAGCCGTGCTTCATTTTTGTTTCTGCCTACCCTACTGCCTTCCTCTTCATACTGCCCAGATCCCTTCTGTCTTTCACTTTCAACGCAGCCTTCTCAGCATAGCTTTTCCTGACTACACAATCTAAAGAAAGCCTTCAGCTTCCATATTACTCTGTATTAATTCTCTCTGCAGTTGCCACTATTCCTTATTATTCTTGTTTATCTAATGTTTCTAATGAGAAAGTAAACTTCATGAAATTAGGACCTTGGCCTCTAATTCATTCTAGTATCCCTCCAGCTAGAATATGCCTTCAGGAGCATGATAAGACCTTGATAAATATTTATAGATAGAACAAGCTGTTGCAGGAAGATATAAGGGGTCTAACCTGAAATGCTTCTGCTGGCCACAGATTGGAGAGTTTACTCAAGAGTATTTGTTCTAATTGGAGAATCTCACCATGGATCACATTTTATTCATTAGCAATGAG